>CM031922.1:5629763-5760289 GCA_018703695.1 Prunus fruticosa
TTCCGGTGTAGCTCATTAAATTAACTATGGTTGAGATACCAGGTTCAACTCCTGGCACCGCAATTATCTTTTTGGCTTAATTCACTGCTTTTACCTTTTTTATATTTCCCTGTAATTAACTTTTTTACATTACATTTTTGGAAATATTTTTGCTCACAATTTAACCTGGAGGTGTATTATCACCATAATTTTTACTACTTAACAAATCTATAGAAATAACCATAATTAACTTTTTACATGTCTCTCTCAAAGTTTACTTTCACTTCTTCTGCAATTCAGAGTTCTTTATATTCTACTCTCATTTTCAATAGCTTTTTATTAGCATTTGAAGAAATAAATAATGTTATTATCACACCATCCAGTGTAGATCATTAAAATTAGGGTAATGCTAGGCTTACCATATTTTTATACCACATTGTGTACCACATCTCTAATAGAGGTGGAGCCCACCAATACAATAGAGCTCACCTCTATTAGAGAGTTAGTACACAATGTGGTATAAAAATGTGGTAAGCCTAACATTTTCTTTAAAATTATCTTAGAGTTGAGTTACCCAGGTCATTGAATTTTTTTAAAAAAAAATTCATAATTCACTGTTTTCCATTTTTCCATTTCATTAGCCAGACAATCACAATATTAGCAGCAAATTCTAAATTCCTACTTCCAAAATAAGTTAAGAGGTACAGGGCCTCTATAATTTTAAATGAAATAAATAAACAAATGTTGGCAGGATGATTATTCTTTTTTATGGAAGAGGATGAAATAAGTGTACATGGAGTTTTGGTGCATCAGAAAAATTGTTTCAATGAATATGAGAAAATAAAAGCTAAAAACAAGTAATATTGCAAAGACAAAAGCATCCGAATAACATAAGCAGCAAGTCAATTAAAATTGGTCCGATACATATCTCATTCCAGCACAAAACATAATAACATTCAAGCCAGTATTGCAACTTAAATAATCCACAAAGCAGGGCCGCAAAATGAAAGAAAATAGAATCCTCTGAGCATAAGCTGAAAAGAGTCAAACTGCTTAACTGATTCAACTAAGTACCATCTAAAACTATAGGAACAACAATCTATAGTTGCCACCCTATTGTTTAAGCAGTAGCAGCTGTTTGGGCGGCTGCTTGTCGCTTCTTTGCCTCTTCAAGGATGGTTAGCTTGATACCTTTGCCCTTGGGAAGAGACACCCAAGGCTTTGTACCCTTGCCAATGGTGAACACATTAGCAAGCCGAGTAGCAAACTCATGACCAGTGGCATCCTGAACGTGGATGGTCTCAAAGCTTCCCTTATGCTTCTCCCTGTTCTTAATGACTCCAACACGACCTCTGTTTCTTCCACCAGTCACCATGACAACATTTCCAACATCAAACTTAATGAAGTCGGTGATCTTGTTTGTCTCCAAGTCCAGCTTGATAGTGTCATTGGCCTTGATGAGGGGGTCAGGGTAGCGAATAGTTCTCCCATCATAAGTGTTAATATAGGGGATGCCCTTCTGCCCAAACTGCACTGACCGAACCTTGCATAGCTTGAACTGCTCAGGAAAATCATATTGCGGAGTCAGATATAGTTAATTATCTAACCAATAATATAAGATAAAACAGAACAAAATACATTTCAGAAAGTACTTCAAGACACTTACATCATAAATATTGCAAAAGCATAATGAACATAAAGCTAAGCAAAACTAAATACAAGAAACAACTAACAGAAACAAAAAACATAGTGTTGCAGCTCATAGACTTCTTATTTGTACCACTCGTTAGCAGGAACACCAATGCACCTGATCAATACAATTGGTGGCAATTTAATCTATCACTAGAAATACAAAACTAACGCCCACCAGACAACTAGTTAGACTAACATGAATACTTCCATGGTCATATTAGCGTTTCTTCCTAGTAGAATCTCTGATATTTTCTTCCACATAAGATGACTGTAACATATTTTTCTTTGACAAAAGTATATTCCTACACTTTAGCTATTAAACCAATTTCACAGATAAAACATGTTGGGTAGATTTGTTAATAAAACTGATATACAATGGCTATATATTAAATAAGTTAGAACAAAATTACATTTCCGCAAAACTAAAGAGAGATGATATACAAGGACCAACCTTAGACTCCTCATCTCTAATTGAGTGGAGCCGGAACCGACCCTTGGTGTCATAAAGCAGACGGAAATTCTCATTTGTTTTTGGGATGGAAACAACATCTGCAGATATAACAACATAACAAAACTTTCAGCACATTTCCAAGGATAACACTTGTTTCATGTTATAGTTCTACTCAAACACTAAATATTATACAAAAATGAATCGGCAAAGTAACAAAATGGTACTAAATTAGTGAAAGTGTTGAACTTACCCATGAATCCAGAAGGGTAGGTCTTATCGGTCCTAACCTTGCCATCAACCAAAATATGACGCTGCATGAGAATGGAAACGACCTCGCGGTATGTGAGAGCATACTTCAACCTGTTCCTCAGGATGAGGATCAGTGGAAGGCACTCCCTAGATTTGTGAGGCCCAGATGATGGCTTGGGAGCCTAAACAAAGATTTGAAGCAAAAAATTACGTTAAACCCAAATCAAAATGAGACCAAAAATGAAACTTCATTGAAAATTTTTCTTCTTTATTCATTTGGGGAGGGAGGGTTTACTTACAAAAGCACCCCCAAGCTTGTCGAGCATCCAATGCTTTGGGGCATTGAGCCTCTTCAGATGCTTCTTCAATCCTCTAGCCTGTAACACGAAGCATAAACCCACAGTTATACACACAAGAGAGATCTTCAGATGCATACGACAAAAAAGAAATACAGAGAGAGATAGAAGGAAGAGGGTGTACCATTTTAGCAGAGGCAGATGCAGAAACCCTAGGTGGGAATGAGGAGGAGGTGCGATGCTGAAGAAGACAGGGACGAAACGGCGGAGAGGCTAAGATTTATATGGGTGTATGAAATAAAGAGGGGGGTTTTAGGGTTCGGAGAAGGAAAAGAGCGAGGATTCCGTGTGGTCGTGCTCAGACTGGGATGGAACGTGGACGGACCTGATTGGATGTGGAACATATTGGGAGGGTAGAATAGTAGCATTCCATTTTTAGCCGCATCCCATTTTGAAATTGTTTTTTTAATTTTTTTTCAAAATACAAACGATAGTCTAAATTAGAGGAGACGAATTTTTTATACACACAACCTAGATGTCATGTTTAAACATGAGATCTCTTGTCCCGAGTTAAGACCCTTTTCCACTAGGCCAGAATCTTTATTTTCTTATTAAGTTGAAGTCTATTGAACACTTGTCTTCTTCTTATGTTTTGTGGGATGGATTTGTCTAAGGTTGGCGAGAAAATTTGGAGCTCCGTTAGGTCTATCACCGCTTGGCCTTCTTCCTTTTGTGGGGTTGGCGAAAGCTATGGGGTTGGGGGAGGGAGGGGATTGCTGATGAAATTGAAATTTCAGGCCATATTTTCACACGGCACCTAAACTTCAAGGGGTCGTTAGTCCTAAAAGTTCAAAAAGGAAAGTAAAAAAGAACTAAAAAGAGCTAAAAAGAAAAAGATATATAGCAAGTAGTTTCGTCCACTAAAAATTTAGATGGAAGCCAACTCGTTTTGCAAAGAAGACACGGCACGCGGGTAAATTGCTCCCCAAGGCTCTTGCGCCCCAAGCCTCGTCACCAACTCCAAGGTTATATTTTCTTCCTACACTGGGTTCAGAGACTCACTTCTATGGCGGCGAAGCTTCAAACCCTTTTTAACTGATCCACTTCTGCGTTCTTCACCCTCTCTTTAACAGAATAGTATATGGGCTTTCGTTGATTTGGCAGCTAATTCAAGCTACAGCTATGGCCACGAATACGGAAAATGAATCTACAGTCTCAAGAGAAGTAGAGAAGCCTCCAATTGAGCCTATACGGTTGCCTTCGGTCGAGGAGATTCGAGGCCAAGACATTTGGAACAACTGTGCTGTGCGTAGCGTTGTTAGTGGAGTTATGGGTATGGCTAAAGTTCTTTCCTTTCCCTCATTTTTTGGATTTTCTCACATGGGTTTGAGTTTTTCCCTCATTCTATGTTTGTTTTCTGAGAAAACGTGGGAAAGTTATGTTCTTTTTTTGTCTCTTGTCTCGAATTAGATTGTTGTGGATTTCAGAATGTATAAAAGTCACCTCTGTGTAGCCTTGTTCTTGTGCTAGATTTAGTCGTTCACAAGTTTGTTAATTCATGGAGTTGTATTTATGAAAGGAAAATAAAAAGAAACAAAATTTCATTGATTTCATAACCTCGCATTCATTTCTCTGCATTTGAGTTGAGTGTTGGGGTTTGCTCAATTTAGCGAACTCTACCACAAGGTCATTACATTGGCGTTGTAGTTTGATTTTGGCTGTGAAAAACAATTACTTTGAAGTTTTGCATATATTTGTACAGAACTTAATTGCAGGTGTCCCTGGAAATTTAGTCTGTTTTATTTGCCATGTTGTTTCTTAAGCAACCAATGGTATAAATGTATAAGTATGTTGCTGTAGATGTGGCTGTATCTAGGCTATTAGGATCTTGAAATCTAATTATACCGATGGCTAATTCTTTGAATGTTGTTGGAATTCTGTAGGTGGTGGGCTTGGATTGATGATGGGCTTGCTTCTTGGGGCGTTAGACACTCCTCTAATGCAAGACGAAATGACTGGCAGACAGCAGTTCGTATACCAAGCAAAGCAGATGGGCCGGAGGAGTTGGAGTTCTGCAAGAGCATTTGCAGTTATGGGGTTTGTTTTCTCAGCTGCTGAGTGTGTTGTTGAAAAGGTATTGCCAAATATGTTAAAATTCATACTCTTAATTTTTATGTGATTGATGAGGTTGAATATCTTTGCTATGGGGGCTAATTCTGCGTTATTGTTTCAGGCACGAGCTAAACATGACACAACAAATACAGTTGTTGCTGGATGTGTAACTGGAGGTGCACTGTCAGCAAAAGGTAACCTTTTCCCTGATCTGTTAACCCTTTGTCTTTGTTGAAAGTGTAATATGAATTTGTGATATGTTGTTATACAGAACTTTAAACCGACATATACAGATCTTACACTTCAGATGAAGTCACATAAATCCAAGGAATTTCGTAGTCTATATAATGATTATTGTCAACTCTGCATTCAGGCATATCACCATATGATTCTCCCTGCACACTTGCTTTTCCCTTTCTTCTCCTTTGGAAGGTGAAATTGAATAGTCCCATCTTTTCTTTGGCAGAACGTTAATTTGAGTTGCTGGTCTGAACTGATTTCATTTAGATGTAGGGATGGGGAAGACAAGTAAAATGCTATTTTGACAGAGCTGATGAATTGTGTTTGTAAAAAATTTAACATCTTCAAACATAAACGGATGAGACTTATGCCATTGAATACATCAATTATCCTGCTGGAGATGCCTAAGGGGTTAGTGCCTAGTTCTAGCTCTATCAGTCAAACGCAGATACACCCCCTCCCCCTCCCCCAAATGGTCCCACAGTCCGCTCCCCAATCAATATTGAGCTGGTGTTTAACATTTACTTTCAGAAGCTACATGATTGCTTCTGTTCACGGAATTCATTCATTAGTCATCATGTTTATTTACAAGGGATTCTAGTAGTTAAATAATGTCATACATTATAGATGGATCCTTTGTTGTTTAACCATTTTATAATAAGTTACAATAATTTAAAAATAAGAGGTTGCATACCTTTATAATTTCTCTGGTAACATAGTTAGAATCTGAAGTTCACATCTATAACCAAATTCAGCTTCTTAATCATGTTTTGTCGCTCCTTAAGATGCAAATAGGAAACCAGAAACCATTTAGAGTGTTGGCTACCTTTAATTAGTTGAACACTTCCTTGTCCTGGCGTAGACAGGGTACAGAGGGCAGTCATTGAGTAAGTCTCAATGTTGCTTCTTATGGTGAACTCCCTGTAAATTTTGTTGGGTTGGGGATGTTCAAGTTTCCGAAGCATAGATCAAATTGCCAGTATTAAACAGCACCATGCATACTTTTTGGTTGCACTGTGTTACCTGTCTCCTGGTACATGTTTTTTTTTTTTTTTTCAATTATTAAGTCTCACTGAAAGATAAGTGGTATAACATGGGTGAAAGGATGAGTAAAAAATACCGGCCCGAGAGGTTAAGAATTTGACCCTTGTTGGAATTGTTCTCATTATGGTCCTGCTATCTGTGAAATTTCCTTCGATGCATATCAGTCTCAGGTTCTTACAATTTTCTTGTTGTGCTGTTTTAGGCGGTCCACAAGCAGCCTGTGTTGGCTGTGCTGGTTTTGCTGCATTTTCAGTGCTGATAGAGAAGTTTTTGGATAGACATGATTGAATTTGAGGGCATTGCTATGTTGCCCCATTTTTGCAGACTAAAAGTACGACAGATCAGTAGAAGAGAAATAGCATCTTGGCCTGCAGTAATACAAATGTTTTTGCTTAGATTCGACTTCAGCCCTTGTTTCTTATTATTTATCCCCGTTTATAAACGGATGTAACAACTAAATTACAAAGCCAATCATTTTGTATTATGTTTTTCTGTTGACTGCAGTTCCAGTTTCATAATTTCAACAGAGGATATGTAACTGAGGAAATTGAATGGATTATAGAGAATGTTTGCTGCAAGATTCAAATAAATACGTAGAAGGGAATTTCTTGTTCCATTGTTATATTAATACCACAATACAATACTAGAGAGGGAATTTGAACTTGAGATTTCTTCTTTCCATTGGAAGATAATACTCTTAAGTGGTTATTGCAAGAGACAATTTATTTCTTTGATAGGAAAAGCTCGGATGAGAATTTCCTTATCACATGGCAGGATGAATGTCAAGCACTGACCGGTTATAACATAACATGTGTTTATGACACACATTATAGCACGTGACAAGGAAGATACACCCTATCAATAATTGAGAGTCATCTGCATGCACAAGTAATTGAATTTCTACTGTAAAAGTAATTTTTTTTTAAAATTTATTGTACCTTATTCAAAAAAATATCAGTGTCAAATTAAATTTTAGGCGCAATAGTGGATCATGATAATGTGTCCACCCCTTGACATTCGAGTTTGAATCTCTCTCCCATAAAAAAGAGTAGTTTAGAATATTATTGATTCTTCAAAATAAAAAATAAAATATTAGACTTGGGCATCGAAGTTCTCTTGGGCTTGTCCAACTGGTCACAAGCAACGAGTAACTGAATTAACTGTAACCAAGCAAAGCTCAACTCCAGGAAGAGGTACTAACTAGGATAATATGTCGAAGACAGGTGAGGTCGTATGCGTTACCGGTGGAAGTGGCTGTATTGGATCATGGGTCGTCCGCCTCCTCCTCGACCGTAATTACACCGTCCATGCCACCGTCAAAGATCTCAGTTAGTTTACCCTCTGCCTTTTCCATTTTATCTACACAACTGCCATTTCCTTGCTGTTCAGTCTGAAGAACGTCGTCGTGTCGTTTTTGTTGCAGAGGACGAGGGTGAGACGAAGCATCTAGAAGCCCTAGAAGGAGCAGCGACGCGTCTCCGTCTCTTCCAGATCGACCTCCTCGACTACAACTCCATCTTCGCCGCCATCATTGGCTGCTCCGGCGTCTTCCACCTCGCTTCTCCTTGCATCGTCGATCAAGTCCAAGAACCCGAGGTTGCTTCATCTTCACAAAAACGCCATAAAAGAAGCTCAATTCTTTCTAATTATGATTATATTTAGATGAAATTGTTGTGCTTTTTGTTATACAGAAGGAGCTTCTGGACCCGGCGATCAAAGGAACGCTTAATGTTCTGACGGCAGCGAAGCAGGCTGGGGTCATTCGAGTGGTGCTGACATCCTCCAACGCCGCCATCACTCCCAGCCCTCGCTGGCCGTCCGATAAGATCAAGGATGAGGATTGCTGGACAGACACTGACTACTGCAAGCAGAAGGGAGTAAGTTACTGAGTGCCTAAGTTCTTTTTTATTATAGTTTGAAATTTTGAAAATTGGGGACTGTGATGTGATGCTGATTGTGTTTGGTGTTTGGTTAGTTGTGGTATTCAGTGTCGAAAACTTTGGCAGAGAAAGCTGGGTGGGAATTTGCCAAGGAGAAGGGATTGGATGTGGTTGTGGTGAATCCTGGCGCCGTGATGGGCGATGTCATTTCGCCCAGGCTCAATTCTAGCATGGTGATACTAGTGCGCCTTCTTGAGGGTATTGTTCTCTGCACATTTGTGTTTGAATATCTTCTAGCATTGCACCTAGAAGTAGATTGTTGACTCCATCCAATTCTCATATGGGCAGTCTTATTTGAATACTCTATTATTGTGTAATGTTATGTTGCCTGATAGTTTGTCATGTTATGTTGCCAAATTGTCGATCGAAATCAAACATTCAGCCATAGCTTTGCATTTGATTGACAGTTTGTTTGATAACATAACATCTGTATAGTAAGAGAACATTTCCCATTTATTTGGTAACATGAGACTAAGGTGACCAAGTTCTTATTGAGGCTGTAGTTGGTAGATGAACCAGGAAGCAGGTGGACATTAGATATTTTCTGAAAAGACATTTCTTCTAAAGAAAGGTTTGATTTTGGTATTTAAAATCTTGAAGTATTTCTTCATTTATAATACTTGAGTTTGTTTGAAGTTTTTGCCTAGTTAGTTCCCAAGTTTGGAGAAGGTGGAATGCGTGAGAATGAGTGTGTGTGGCAATAGAGGAATCCTTATGCACCTCTTTGCTAGCAAGCAAATACTTGGCTCCTTCTTTCCTGCAAATCACCCTTTCACATGTGTGCAGAATTTAATTTAAATTTTTTTTCTTTCTTTTGAGCGTTTAATGAGTTATCTTTGCATACGTGTGAAGCTGTGATTTGCAACTACAGAGGACTGGCTTCGTCCAGATAAGAAGCCAAGCAGAGTTCCTGCTAGCATATGTTTCTCTTTAACTTTGATAGTTTATGTCATTAAAGGGTCGGTTTTTGGTTTCCTTAAATTGTCTATCCATGTCACCTTATCCCTTGTCCTGGTTAGTGGAGGACTGGACAGAAGGGTAATGGCCCTAGAAACATCATGGCTGAAGTAACAAGGAAAATCGATCAACCTATAGAAGAAAAAGAATTGACAATATCCTTTTCAATCTTTGCTGCAGGCTGCACTGAAACATACGAGAACATCTTTATGGGATCTGTGCATTTTAAAGATGTAGCTCTTGCACACATTTTAGTGTATGAGAACAAATCGACCACTGGTAGGCACCTGTGCATTGAAGCTATATCACATTATGGTGACTTCGCGGCCAAGGTAGCTGAACTTTACCCCGAGTACAAGGTTCCGAGGTAAATTCCAGTCCTTAGACTCCTGTAAAGTGGTTTTGCAACTGAAACTATGTGCGTATATATATATGTATATATATATATTGCCATAACTACGTGCATGTATATATTTTTTGGCCATCACTATGTGCATATCATATGTTTAGGAGTTTGGTTTCCTGATAACAACAATAAGCATCAGAACGTCAAATATGCAGTATCGTGAAAACTGATACCCTATGTTGTGCAGCTTGCCGAAGGATACCCAACCCGGGTTGCTGAGGGAAAAAAATGGCGCGAAGAAGCTAATGAACTTGGGTTTAGAATTCATTCCCATGGATCAAATCATCAAGGATGCTGTTGAGAGCCTAAAGAATAAGGGATTTATTTCATAAACGAAACTGAAGGATATGAAACTTAAGAAGAACCTACTTATTGTAGATGTGGTGAGGACCTGCAACCTAAATGGTATAGTTAACTGTTAATGGATTGTGTTTAATACTATGTACCAGCCATACCTCCATGCAATCTGTATGTGAATAAATAAGCAACATTTGAATGTGCATAATCTATTCTGCTGTGGTATTTGCTTAACATTAGAAGTTAACATAGTCCCGAACTCAATTCTCACTTCCTTGCTCAAGGTGCAGCGGATGGTGAAAAGCCACAATTTTTATTTATTTTCGTATTCACAAACATTAAGCTAATAATGCAAAGACATTAAGTTCGTCGTATTAATACCACAATACAATACTAGACTGGTAATCGTAATGAAATTTTTTTCTCTGATCGACGAGAGTGGGGATTCCAACTTGAGATTTCTTCTCATTGGAAGATAATGCTCTTAAGTGGTTATTGCGAGAGACAATTTATGTCTTTGATAGGAAAAATTCGGGTGAGAATTTCCTTATCACATGGCAGAATGAGTTATAACATAACATGTGTTTATAACACACTCTATAGTACGTGACAAGGAAGATCCACCCTATCAATAATTGAGAGTCACTCGCATGCACAAGTAATTGAATTTCTACCGTGAAAGTATATATATTTTTAATTTATTGTAATTATTCTAAAAAAATATCAGCGTCAAATTAAATTTTAGGCGCAATAGTGGATCATAATCATAGTCTGAAATATTCGAGGATATCGATGTAAAGGAAAAAAAAAAGGGGAAAAAGAAAAAAACAAGGGAAAAAAAGGGAGAAAAATAAAACAAAGGGGATTTTTTGAAGGGAGTTTCACTAAAATACCCAAAATGGGGGCTGAAATTATAAAAATACCCAACACCCAAAACACTTTATAAACATACCCAAAACCCATCATTACACACACTCAAAACCCATTTATAAACATACCCAAAAAATATACAATTGTTGATTGTGGGGTTGATTTTGGGTATGTTTCTATGTTTAAATAGTGCTTGGGTATTTTTATAAATACATGTCTAGGATTGGGTATTTTTATAAATATCTACTTTTTGAACCCCTCTCATTTTTCTCCTCCAACACCTTAACAACCATATCACTTATGTTTTTGTGATAATATGCTAAAATATTTATATTTATATGGATGACATGTTAACAATTACATGCATAACTATTTTGGGGATTTATCATTTGATGACTACTCTTCACAATACACTTACTCTACACATGGAGATGATGAAGATAGTGAAAAATTTGAACTTCATAGGAACTCTATGTGGTACTAAGTCACTCATGTATCTTACTATGCAATATATAAAGTGTAAAATATTGTAGTAAATCATTATATAATCGACTTAAATCAGTTAAATCCATCATGCAATGCATTTCCTTCTAATTTTTTATGATAAACTAATAAATAATTGACTAAATAAACATTCTCCAAAGTTTCAATAAAAATTTCCAAGTTTTTCTTACAATTTCCGTGGTTTTTATTTAATTTTTTTCAATATTGATAATATCCAAAATTTCCATCGAAATTTCCGTGTTTTTGGACTACCGATATTTTTGATATCATCAATATTTTAGACCTTGATCATGATAATGTGTCCACCTCTTGGCATCCGAGTTTGAATCTTTCTCTCCATAAATTAGAATAGTTTAGAATATTATCGAGTCTTCAAAATAAAAAAATAAAAAAGTATATTAGACATGGGCATCAAAGTTCTTTTGGGCCTGTCTTAGAAGGTTCTCCGAAGTGGCCCAAATCCAACTGGTCACAAGCAACAAGTAGCTTGAAGTAACTGTAACCAAGCAAAGCTCTCCTTTAGGAAGAGGTACTAACTAGGATAATATGTCGAAGACGGGTGAGGTCGTATGCGTTACAGGTGGAAGTGGCTGTATTGGATCATGGGTCGTCCGCCTCCTCCTCGACCGTAATTACACCGTCCATGCCACCGTCAAAGATCTCAGTGAGTTTACCCTTTGCCTTTTCCATTTTATCCACACAACTGCCATTTCCTTGCTGTTCAGTCTGAAACGTCGTGTCGTTTTTGTTGCAGAGGACGAGGGTGAGACGAAGCATCTAGAAGCCCTAGAAGGAGCAGCGACGCGTCTCCGTCTCTTCCAGATCGACCTCCTCGACTACAACTCCATCTTTGCCGCCATCAATGGCTGCTCCGGCGTCTTCCACCTCGCCTCTCCTTGCATCGTCGATCAAGTCCAAGACCCCGAGGTTGCTACATCTTCACAAAAACGCCATAAAAGAAGCTCAATTCGTTCTAATTATGGTTATATTTAGATGAAATTGTTGTGCTTTTTGTTATACAGAAGGAGCTTCTGGACCCGGCGATCAAAGGAACGCTTAATGTTCTGACGGCAGCGAAGCAGGCTGGGGTCATTCGAGTGGTGCTGACATCCTCCATCTCCGCCATCACTCCCAGCCCTCGCTGGCCGTCCGATAAGATCAAGGATGAGGATTGCTGGACCGACATTGACTACTGCAAGCAGAAGGGAGTAAGTTACTGAGTGCCTAAGTTCTTGGTTATTGTAGTTTGAAAATTTAAAATTGGGGACTGTGATGTGATGCTGATTGTGTTTGGCGTTTGGTTAGTTGTGGTATCCATTGTCGAAAACTTTGGCGGAGAAAGCTGCGTGGGAATTTTCCAAGGAGAAGGGATTGGATGTGGTTGTGGTGAATCCCGGCACCGTGATGGGCGATGTCATTTCGCCCAGGCTCAATGCTAGCATGGTGATGCTAGTGCGCCTTCTTGAGGGTATTGTTCTCTGCACATTTGTGTTTGAATATCTTCTAGCATTGCACCTAGAAGTAGATTGTTGACTCCATCCAATTCTCATATGGGCAGTCTTATTTTTTTTTTTTTTTTTTTGAAAACCCAGAACTCCACTTGTCAGCTTCCAAACTGGGGCCCACCCGCCGAACCCTATAATCTTTGGGGGGCAAGGAAACACTAGCAAATTAATGCTAGATAGGTACCTCAGTGAGTTTCGAACCCCCAACATGGGTTCCCCAAACTAGTCCCCCAACCACTGGACCACAACTCACGGGTTATGGGCAGTCTTATTTGAATACTCTATTATTGTGTAATGTTCTATTGCCTGATAGTTTGCCATGTTATGTTGCCAAATTGTCGATCGAAATCATACATTCAGACATAGTTTTGCATTTGATTGACAGTTTGTTTGATAACATAACATCTGTATAGTAAGAGAACATTTCCCATTTATTATTGGTGGTAACATGAGACTAAGGTGACCAAGTTTTTATTGAGGCTGTAGTTGGTAGATGAACCTGGAAGCCGGTGGACATTAGATATTTTCTGAAAAGACATTTCTGCTAAAGAAAGGTTTGAGTTTGGTATTTAAATCTGAAAGTATTTCTTCATTTATAATACTTGAGTTTGTTTGAAGTTTTTTGCCTAGTTAGTCCCCAAGTTTGGAGAAGGTGGAATGCGTGAGAATGAGTGTGTGTGGCAATAGAGGAATCCTTTTGCACCTCTTTGCTAGCAAGCAAATACTTGGCTCCTTCTTTCCTGCAAATCACCCTTTCACATGTGTGCAGAATTTAATTTAATTTAATTTTTTTCTTTTGAGCTATCTTTGCACACGTGTGAAGCTGTGATTTGCAACTACAGAGGACTGGCTTCGTCCAGATAAGAAGCCGAGCAGAGTTCCTGCTAGCATATGTTTCTCTTTAACTTTGATAGTTTATGTCATTAAAGGGTCGGTTTTTGGTTTCCTTAAATTGTCTATCCATGTCACCTTATCTCTTCTCCTGGTTAGTGGAGGACTGGACAGAAGGGTAATGGCCCTAGAAACATCATGGCTGAAGTAACAAAGAAAATCGATCAACCTTAAAAAGAAAAAGAATTGACAATATCCGTGTCAATCTTTGTTGCAGGCGGCACTGAAACATACGAGAACTTCTTTATGGGATCTGTGCATTTTAAAGATGTAGCTCTTGCACACATTTTAGTGTATGAGAACAAATCAGCCACTGGTAGGCACCTGTGCGTTGAAGCTATATCACATTATGGTGACTTCGTGGCCAAGGTCGCTGAACTTTACCCCGAGTACAAGGTTCAGAGGTAAATTCCTGTCCTCAGACTCCTGTAAAGTGGTTTTGTAACTGAAACTATGTGCGATATATATATATATATATATATATATATATTTTGCCATAACAGTGTGCATATATATATTTCTTTTGGCCATAACTATGTGCATATCTTATGTTTAAGAGTTTGGTTTCCTGATAACAACAATAAGCATCGGAACGTCAAATATGCAGTATCGTGAAACTGATACCCTATGTTATAATTGATGGCAAAACAACAGATGATAAAGCTCAACCTCATCATAACACAGCTACAGCTCTCTGTACTGAATTATGTTCTCACAAATGGTTCTAACTGATTGTATTTAGTTAGACAGGTTGAGTGATTTTAGGGATTGGTCTGTAACTGTATTGCTAAAGCTTACTATAAGTACTTGTAAATCCTTCTCCAAAAATTAAATAGAAAAAATCTGTTATTTTACAATAATTACTGTCAAGACATCAAATTCTTCATTGCAACTTCTTTAACTGCCAGCATTCCTTTTACAGTCATTCCATGAACATATGGCTTTGAAATTGCTCAAGCTATTAATACGTTTATTATTGTGCAGTTTGCCGAAGGATACCCAACCCGAGTTGCTGAGGTCAAAAAACGGCGCGAAGAAGCTAATGAACTTGGGTTTAGAATTCATTCCCATGGATAAAATCATCAAGGATGCTGTTGAGAGCCTAAAGAATAAGGGATTTATTTCATAAACGAAACTGAAGGATATGAAACTTAAGAAGAACCTACTTATTGTAGATGTGGTGAGGACGTGCAACCTAAATGATATAGTTAATGGATTGTGTTGAATACTATGTACCAGCCATACCTCCATGCAATCTGTATGTGAATAAATAAGCAACATTTGAATGTTCATAATCTATTCTGCTGTGGTATTTGCCTAAAATTAAAAGTTAACATAGTCCCAAACTCTATTCTCATTTACTGGCTCAAGGTGCAGCGGATGGTGAAAAGCTACAATTTTTGTTTATTTTCGTATTCACAAACATTAAGCTAATAAGGCAATGACATTAAGTTCGTCGTATTAATACCACAATACAATACTAGACTGGTAATCGTAATGAAATTTTTTTCTCTGATTGACGAGAGAGGGGATTCCAACTTGAGATTTCTTCTTTTCATTTGTAGATAATACTCTTAAGTGGTTATTGCAAGAGACAATTTATGTCTTTGATAGGAAAAATTCGGGTTAGAATTTCCTTATCACATTGTAGAATGAATGTCAAGCATTGACCAGTTATAACATAACATGTGTTTATAACACACACTATAGCACGTGACAAGGAAGATCCACCCTATCAACAATTGAGAGTCACTGGCATGCACAAGTGATTGAATTTCTACCGTGAAAGTAATTTTTTAAAAACATTTATTGTAATTATTCTAAAAAAATATCAGCGTCAAATTAAATTTTAGGCGCAATAGTTGATCATAATCATAGTTTGAAATATTGAGGATATCGATGTAAAGGGGGAAAAAAAGAGGGAAAAAAAAAGAAAAAAAAAGGAAAAAAAGGGAGAAAAATAAAACAAATGGGAATTTTTGAACCCCTCCCACTTTTCTCCTCCAACACCTTAACCACCATATCACTTATGTTTTTGTGATAATATGCAAAAATATTTATATTTATATGGATGGCATGTTAACAATTACATGCATAACTATTTCGGAGATTTATCATTTGATGACTACTCTTCACAATACACTTACAACACGTGGTAGAAAAAATTTGAATTACTGCGCTGACATCAGGCTGGCATCAGCAGCCTTCGAGCTAGTTTCGCCTGCGAGCCGGTCCAGTCTAGTGGGACCGCGCCTTGCCTTGGCTGTCTTGACCCGCTGGAAGACCTCGCTTGGACTTGGGCTCTGTCCTGCCCAGGCTGCAGGCTATTAGTTAAATAATGATCTTTATTTATAAGGGATTCTAGTAGTTAAATAATGTCTTACATTATAGATGGATCCTTTGTTGTTTAACCATTTTATTATAAGTTACAATAATTTAAGGGCATTGCTATGTTGATAGAGAAGTTTTTGGATAGACAAGATTGAATTTGAGGGCATTGCTATGTTGCCCCATTTTTGCAGACTAAAAGTACGATAGATCAGTAGAAGAGAAATAGCATCTTGGCTTACAGTAATATAGATGTTTTTGCTTAGATTCAACTTCAGCCCTTGTTATTATTATTTATTCCCGTTTATAAAGAGATGTACCAGCTAAATTACAAAGCCAATCATTTTGTATTATGTTTTTCTGTTGACTGCAGTTCCAGTTTCATAATTTCAACAGATGATATGTAACTGAGGAAATTGAATGGATTATAGAGAATGCTTGCTGCAAGATTCAAATAAATACGTAGAACGGAATTTCTTGTTCCATTGTTGTATTAATACCACAATACAATACTAGACTGGTAATGGTAATGACTTTTTTTTTCTTTCTCTGATTGACGAGAGATGGGATAAAGTTGGGTGAGAATTTCCTTATCACATGATAGGATGAATGTCAAGAACATAACATGTGTTTATGACACACACTATAGCACGTGACAAGGAAGATCCATCCTATCAATAATTGAGAGTCATCTGCATGCACAAGTAATTGAATTTTTACCGTAAAAGTAATTTTTTTCTCTTCCTATAAATTAGAGTAGTTTAGAATATTATCGATTTCCTTTTCATAAATTGAATCTCTCTCCCCATAAAATAAAAAAATAAAATATTAGACATGGGCATTGAAGCTCTTTTGAGCTTGTCTTAGAAGGTTCTCTGAAGTGGCCCAAATCCAACTAGCCACCAGCAACAAGTAGCTGAAGTAACTGCAAAGCAAAGCTCTCCTCTAGGAAGAGGTACTAACTAGGATAATATGTCGAAGACAGGTGAGGTCGTATGCGTTACAGGTGGAAGTGGCTGTATTGGATCATGGGTCGTCCGCCTCCTCCTCGACCGTAATTACACCGTCCATGCCACCGTCAAAGATCTCAGTGAGTTTACCCTTTGCCTTTTCCATTTATCTACACAACTGCCATTTCCTTGCTGTTCAGTCTGAAACGTCGTCGTGTCGTTTTTGTTGCAGAGGACGAGGGTGAGACGAAGCATCTAGAAGCCCTAGAAGGAGCAGCGACGCGTCTCCGTCTCTTCCAGATCGACCTCCTCGACTACAACTCCATCTTTGCCGCCATCAATGGCTGCTCCGGCGTCTTCCACCTCGCCTCTCCTAACATCATCGATCAAGTCCAAGACCCCGAGGTTGCTTCATCTTCACAAAAACGCCATAAAAGAAGCTCAATTCTTTCTAATTATGATTATATTTAGATGAAATTGTTGTGCTTTTTGTTATACAGAAGGAGCTTCTGGACCCGGCGATCAAAGGAACGCTTAATGTTCTGACGGCAGCGAAGCAGGCTGGGGTCATTCGAGTGGTGCTGACATCCTCCATCTCCGCCATCACTCCCAGCCCTCGCTGGCCGTCCGATAAGATCAAGGATGAGGATTGCTGGAGCGACATTGACTACTGCAAGCAGAAGGGAGTGAGTTACTGAGTGCCTAAGTTCTTTTTTTAATTATAGTTTGAAATTTTGAAAATTGGGGACTGTGATGTGATGCTGATTGTGTTTGGTGTTTGGTTAGTTGTGGTATTCAGTGTCGAAAACTTTGGCAGAGAAAGCTGCATGGGAATTTGCCAAGGAGAAGGGATTGGATGTGGTTGTGGTGAATCCTGGCCACGTGATGGGCGATGTCATTTCGCCCAGGCTCAATGCTAGCATGGTGACGCTAGTGCGCCTTCTTGAGGGTATTGTTCTCCGCACATTTGTGTTTGAATATCTTCTAGCGTTGTACCTGGAAGTAGATTGTTGACTCCATCCAATTCTCATATGGGCAGTCTTATTTGAATACTCTATTATTGTGCAATGTTCTGTTGCCTGATGGTTTTCCATGTCATGTTGCCAAATTTTCGATCGAAATCATACATTCAGACATAGTAAGAGAACATTTCCCATTTATTATTTGTGGTAACATGAGACTAAGGTGACCAAGTTCTTATTGAGGCTGTAGTTGGTAGATGAACCAGGAAGCAGGTGGACAATAGATATTTTCTGAAAAGACATTTCTGCTAAAGAAAGGTTTGAGTTTGGTATTTAAAATCTTGAAGTATTTCTTCATTTATAATACTTGAGTTTGTTTGAAATTTTTTGCCTACTTAGTTCCCAAGTTTGGAGAAGGTGGAATGCGTGAGAATGAGTGTGTGTGGCAATAGAGGAATCCTTATGCACCTCTTTGCTAGCAAGCAAATACTTGGCTCCTTCTTTCCTGCAAATCACCCTTTCACATGTGTGCAGAATTTAATTTAATTTTTTTTTCTTTCTTTTGAGCGTTTAATGAGTTATCTTTGCATACATGTGAAGCTGTGATTTGCAACTACAGAGGACTGGCTTCGTCCAGATAAGAAGCCAAGCAGAGTTCCTGCTAGCATATGTTTCTCTGTAACTTTGATAGTTTATGTCATTAAAGGGTCGGTTTTTGGTTTCCTTAAATTGTCTATCCATGTCACCTTATCTCTTCTCCTGGTTAGTGGAGGACTGGACAGAAGGGTAATGGCCCTAGAAACATCATGGCTGAAGTAACGAGGAAAATCGATCAACCTTAAAAAGAAAAAGAATTGACAATATCCTTTTCAATCTTTGCTGCAGGCTGCACTGAAACATATGAGAACATCTTTATGGGATCTGTGCATTTTAAAGATGTAGCTCTTGCACACATTTTAGTGTATGAGAACAAATCGACCACTGGTAGGCACCTATGCATTGAAGCTATATCACATTATGGTGACTTCGTGGCCAAGGTAGCTGAACTTTACCCCGAGTACAAGGTTCCGAGGTAAATTCCAGTCCTTAGACTCCTGTAAAGTGGTTTTGCAACTGAAACTATGTGCATATATGTATATATTTTTTGCCATAACTATGTGCATATATATTTCTTTTGGCCTTAACTATGTTTAGGAGTTTGGTTTCTTGATAACAACACTAAGTATCAGAACGTCAAATATGCAGTATCGTGAAACTGATACCCTATGTTATAATTGATAGCAAAACCACGGATGATCAAGCTCAACCTCATCATAACACAGCTACAGTTCACTGTACTGAATTATGTTATCACAAATGGTTCTAATTGATTGTATTTAGTTAGACAGGTTGAGTGATTTTAGGGATTAGTCTGTAACTGTATTGCTAAAGCTTACTATAAGTACTTGTAAATCCTTCTCCAAAAATTAATGAGAAAAAATCTGTTATTTTACAATAATTACTGTCAAGACATCAAATGCTTCATTTTAACTTCTTTAACTGCCAGCATTCCTTACAGTCATTCCATGAACATATGGCTTTGAAATTGCTCAAGCTATTAATACGTTTATTATTGTGCAGTTTGCCGAAGGATACCCAACCCGGGTTGCTGAGGGAAAAAAATGGCGCGAAGAAGCTAATGAACTTGGGTTTGGAATTCATTCCCATGGATCAAATCATCAAGGATGCTGTTGAGAGCCTAAAGAATAAGGGATTTATTTCATAAACGAAACTGAAGTATATGAAACTCATGAAGAACCTACTTATTGTAGATGTGGTGAGGACGTGCAACCTAAATGATATAGTTAATGGATTGTGTTTAATACTATGTACCAGCCATGCCTCCATGCAATCTGTATGTGAATAAATAAGCAACATTTGAATGTTCATAATCTATTCTGCTGTGGTATTTGCTTAAAATTAAAAGTTAACATAGTCCCAAACTCTATTCTCATTTACTGGCTAAAGGTGCAGCAGATGGTGAAAAGCTACAATATTTATTTATTTTCGTATTCACAAACATTATGCTAATAATGCAAAGACATTAACGTATTCTCATTGGGAAAAAGATACCAAGCCCTAGACACCAATTCATTGTCACACTGTCAGCTTAGCTACATTCGAATTTTGACAGTTTTTCAGGTCACATACATTTTTGGAGTTTCAGCATTTAATTAAATAAATATTAATATGATTGCTTTAGCTACATTCGAATTTTGACAATTTTTCAGGTCACATACATTTTTGGAGTTTCAGCATTTAATTAAATAAATATTAATATGATTGCTTCAGTCCACGAAATTCATTCATTAGTAAGAGCATTTAATAAATAGTATAGCCGTCCGGTTATATTTGGATCCCTTTTTCCATAGTATAACCGGACGGAAATACTTGGGTTTTTTGTGTGTTCAAATACAATGTCTAGCCGAACGGCTATACCTGTTGAAATATAATGTATTTAAATATTATAGCCGCCTGGCTATACTCAGGGCCTATTTGATGTATGGAATGTGTTGAAAATTTTGTGTAGAAAATGAAAAATAATAGAAGGAGAAGAAATTTGTTGATGCCCAAAAAATTCATGGTTAGGCCCGAATAAATTCATAGCCCAAAGCGATATATTATCAAAAAAAGATTCGGAGCACGCAAAAACCTGCCATGCACAAGTTATACTTTACATGCCATGCCAAATAAAAAATCTATTACGATAGAAACCGAGGGTAAAATTATAAAGACGCATTTAGAACTAGAGACTCGCGCCAATTATCCTATCAAGCGTCATACTTAAAAGCGTGCCAAGCAACATGCCATGCCAGGCGAGAAATCATTATTCCACAATAAACTTAAGTGGGCCCAAGCCACTTAAATGCTCGGGGCTTGCTTGAGTGGGTTGTGGTATGGATAGTAATGAGTTATCATGGAGCCCATCGATGGGCCAAGAAATGGAAGTCTCAGGTCGCTTGGGGGCCTCGAGACTCAAGCTCATTTTCTTATGCCCAAACATGGGTAAGCACAAGAAAGGAGATGGACCATTACCTCAACAAAAAATAAGCCCATTGACCCAATTAGAATAAACTAGTCAAAATAAGCCCACTGACCTAATTAGGACAAACTAGCCAAAATAAGCCCAACACTTGACAAAGCTATCCCATCCGTTGGATAGATCTTGTGGTTGTCCCAAAAGCCAACATAATTAGGACAAAACCAGCTCAAGTCCTGGCACTCAGTTTGGAGACAAAACCACAAATGAACGTTGGAGATCTACACGTGAGTGGCTGCTTGGAGCAAGTTCCAAGCAAAAATCCTTCAAGGAACCAAGGGATATTAGCACGCAAGGAAGGATGTCATCCCTTAAACCAGGAGGCGCACCCACTCTCTTTCCTTCATCAGATTTGGCCATGGAAAGAGGAAGAAAGAAGATAAAGAAGATGGGTGAAAAAGGGAAGCTCCCTCTCAGAGGCGCCAGCTGGAAGAAACTTGGAGCACCCAAAATCTCTGATTTTGTGGGATTGGGCAGAGCTAACTTTGCCACCATGAAGAAAGTCAAGAAAGAGAAGAAGAAAGGAAGAGGGAAGCTTAACTAGATTGGGAAGAAACCATTAGGGTTTCTTAGAGAAGAACAAACCCCAGCAACTATAAATAGGGCCGCTTCTACCCAACATAACAACACATAACCTTCAGAGAGCAAGCTTTCTCTCTCACATGCAAACCCAGGAAATTTCGTGCTACCCTTGCCTATTTTTCCTATTTCCCCCTGCTCTGGCAGATTGATAGAAATTTGACATAGCTTTCGTCAAGCTACCCGGAAACTACGAAAGTCACCTCAAACTCTTCACCATCCCTCTCTCCCTTCACCAAACCTCCTTAGAATCACTTTTCCCTTCCATTAGAACCTCTGCCTTTCGTAGGAACCCACAACTCTCTAGAGTGCTAAACCCATGATAACTTTGCTCCTATGCCACATGCCTTTCATGCCAAGCCCAAAAGTTTATTATCTGTAAGTTGCTGTCGTTTTTGTTGGTAAAGATAACCAAGATACTTCATAAGGCCTTGTTGCCCTTTCGAAGCATTTTGGGGCTTAATTTTCAAACTCAAACAAAGGGGACAACTTCATCAGCCCAGCCCACTGCTGCCCGGAAGAAAAAGGCCCCTACAAAATAAAATGAGGATTTTGTGTTGAAAGTGAAGAAGAATGGTTGGTATTTATTATTATTATTATTTTAAAGGTTCATAATTTTTTGGTGATTTTTTTAAAAAAATTCGAATCTTTTTCACATTTTTTTGCCCAAAAAAAGCCCAGCCGTTGGATTTAAATAAAATAAAGCATTGGCACACCAGAACGCACCACGTGGCAGAAAAATTTTGAATTCCTGGACTGACGTCAGGGAGGCGTAAGTCCTGACATTAGCATTGGCGTCAGGCTGGCATAGGCCCTGACATCACCAAGCCTTCGAGCTCAGCCTCGGGTTGGTTTTGCCAGCGGGCTGGCCCAGTCTCGTGGGACCCGCGCCTTGCCCTGGCTGTCTTGACCCGCTGGTAGACCTCGCCTGGACTTGGGCTCTGTCCCCCCCGGGCTGCAGGCTATTGGTGGAGTTGCTCTCTAATGATGTTTATTTATAAGGGATTCTAGTAGTTAAATAATGTCTTACATTATAGATGGATCCTTTGCTGTTTAACCCTTTTATAATAGGTTACAATAATTTTAAAAAAAGAGGTTGCATACCTTTATAATTTCTCTGGTATCATAGTTAGAATCTGAAGTTCGTATCTATAACCAAATTCAGCTTCTTAATCATGTTTAGAGTGTCGGTTACCTTTAATTAGTTGAACACTTCCTTGTCCTGGCGTGGACAGGGTATAGGGGGCAGTCATTGAGTAAGTCTCAATGTTGCTTCTTATGGTGAACTCCCTGTAAATTTTTATGGGTTGGGGATGTTCAAGTTTACGAATCATAGATCAAATTGCCAGGTATTAAACAGCACCATGCATACTTTTTGGTTGCACTGTGTTACCCGTCTCCTGGTACATGTTTTATTTTTTTCAATTATTAAGTCTCACTGAAAGATAAGTGGTATAACGTGGGTGAAAGGATGAGTAAACAATACAAGTACCGGCCCGAGTGGTTAAGAATTTGACCTTTGTTGGAATTGTTCTCATTATGGTCCTGTTGTGTAAATTCAGCTGCACCAAAATGGATTCAGCTGCATCCTCAACTTGTGATACTCGCAAGTGCACGAGCCGTTTGGTAGTATAGCATATGTAAGTGCGAGGTCGATTCCACATTGATTGGTGATTGAATGATCCAATTCAGTTTCCTACACAAAACAAAAATGAAAACAAAAGAAGCAAAAAGGATTTGTACAACATTTGAGAAGTTGAGAATTTGGAAGAGAAGGTGTTTGAGAGCTTGAGGATTTTGGAAGAGAAAGAGAAAGGTGTTTGAGAATTTGAGAATTTGGAAGAGGAAGGAGAAGTGTTTGAAGAAATTTAGAAGAAGAGAGGGCATGGAGACTTTGGGAAGAAAATGTGTTTGAGAGCTTCGTGGAATTTTAGAAGAGGAAGGAAGGTGTTTTGAGAGCTTTAGAGAATTTGAAATAGAATAGAGAAGTGTTTGGAGAATTTAGAAGAAAGAAAATTTAGTAAATGATCTTATTACAACAATTGAGAACTACAAAGGGAAACTAAGAGAATTTGAGAGAGAGAAGGGAAGGGAGCTCTAGAGAAGTGTTTGAGAGCTCCCCCCTTGGGGGTGTGATTACAAGCTTAGAGAACTTCCCTATTTATAGGCCTAGGGGAAGTGAAAATCTGAATTATACAATAGGGTTCACTAACCACACTCACTTCACCAACTTACAACACTTAATTCACCTAACACACTATTGCATTTGAAAACAATTCTTCTTGTCATTAAGCTTAGTGTTGCATCATCCACTTCAACTTCAATTAATTCATTTGGCTGCTGCAAAATTCCACTCAAAAATAGGTATTGAATATGCTTCACCAAACTTTCCCACAATCAACAACACTTCATCATGCATATGTCATGCATGACAATGCATTGCAGCCAGCTAGTGGGCTCGTTTTGGGCTTGTGGCTTCATCCTGAAAAATCTGGAAAAATATGGATCTTGAAGCTCTTTGAATTATCTTTCCAAGCATATGCAGCCCAACTTAAGGAAAAATCGGGAAGGCCTTCAAATTTGATTTTTGGCCCAGTAACGCAGATGCTGCCGAATTTGACCTTAAGTTGCCAAAACATGTATAACTTTCTCTAGAAGACTCGGAATCATGAACCGTAGAATTCTACAGAAAATAGACTTCCGTAGCTTTCCAATGATGTATTATCTGGTTCTTCTTGAGTAAGTACAGTCTAATCCGTGTAGTTGACTGATCTGCAGATACCGTTTTGAGCTAATTTGTCTCCAAAATGCAATTAGTGAGTCTCAAGCTTATAACACTGAAACAAACACAAAACTTATTAAAAGCACAAGTTTAACTCAAAAACATAACCAAATCATAAGTTAGAATGGTACAAAATGATATGTAAATATGCACCGATCAGGTCCTGCTTTCTGTGAAATTTCCTTTGATGCATATCAGTCTCAGTTCTTACAATTTTCTTGTTGTGCTGTTTTAGGCGGTCCACAAGCAGCCTGTGTTGGTTGTGCTGGTTTTGCTGCATTTTCAGTGCTGATAGAGAAGTTTTTGGATAGACATGATTGAATTTGAGGGCATTGCTATGTTGCCTCATTTTTGCAGACTAAAAGTACGACAGATCAGTAGAAGAGAAATAGCATCTTGGCCTGCAGCAATACAAATGTTTTTGCTTAGATTCGACTTCAGCCCTTGTTATTATTATTTATCCCCGTTTATAAACGAATGTAACAGCTAAATTACAAAGCCAATCATTTTGTATTATGTTTTTCTGTTGACTGCAGTTCCAGTTTCATAATTTCAACAGAGGATATGTAACTGAGGAAATTGAATGGATTATAGAGAGTGTTTGCTGCAAGATTCAAATAAATACGTAGAAGGGAATTTCTTGTTCCATTGTTGTATTAATACCACAATACAATCCTAGACTGGTAATGCTAATGAAATTTTTTTCCTGATTGATTGACGAGAGAGAGGGATTCGAACTTGAGATTTATTCTTTTCATTGGAAGATAATACTCTTAAGTGGTTATTGTGAGAGACAATTTATGTCTTTGATAGGAAAAACTCGGGTGAGAATTTCCTTATCACATGGCTGGATGAATGTCAAGCACTGACCAGTTATAACATAACATTCATTTATAATACACACTATGCACGTGACAAGGAAGATCCACCCTATCAATAATTGAGAGTCATCCACATGCACAAGTAATTGAATTTCTACCTTGAAAGTTATTTTTTTAAAATTTATTGTAATTATTCTAAAAAAATATCAACGTCGAATTAAATTTTAGGCGCAATAGCGGATCATAATCATAGTCTAAAATATTTATATTTATATGGGTGACATGTTAACAATTACATGCATAACAATTTTGGGGATTTATCATTTGATGACTACTTTTCACAATACATTTACTCTACACATAGAGATTATGAAGATTGTGAAAAATTTGAACCTCATAGGAACTCTATGTGGTATTAAATCACTCATGTATCTTAATATGCAATGTATAAAGTGTAAAATATTGTAGTAAATCATTATATATAAATGATTATGGTGTATTTAATCTTATTTTATTAATTACTACATATTTTCTACACTCACAGTGTTTGCCAAGGCTCGCTGTATAATCAACTTAAATCAGTTAAATCCATTATGCAATGCATTTCCATCTAATTTTTTGTGATAAACTAAATAATTGACTAAATAAACATTCTCCAAAGTTTCAATAAAAATTTCCAAGTTTTTCTTAAAATTTCCGTGGTTTTTATTCAATTTTTTTAGATATCAATAATATCCCGATATTTCCATCAAAATTTCCATGTTTTTGGACTACCAATATTTTTTATATCATCAATATTTTAGACCTTGATCATGATAATGTATCTGCTTCTTGACATCAGGAGTTTGAATCTCTCTCCCCATAAATTAGAGTAGTTTAGAATATTATCGATTCTTCAAAATAAAAAATAAAATATTAGACATGGGCATCGAAGTTCTTTTGGGCTTGTCTTAGAAGGTTCTCTGAAGTGGCCCAAATCCAACTGGCCTCACGCAACAAGTAGCTTGAAGTAACTGTAACCAAGCAAAGTAGCGATTAGCCCAAGCCCGGGGCAACCTGAGGGTCCAACCAACTCGGGTTGGCCCGAAAGCCATTTCAGCCCGGGTTCAAAACGGAGGGCTGCTGACGTCAGCGATGACATCAGCAACAATTTTTTTATAAAAAAAAAATCCAAAAAAATAGAAAATATTAAAATAAAATAATTTAGATTTAAAAAAAGTAAATACTTAATCATATTTTTCACTTCCCACACCAAAGATCTTATCGAAAATATTATCCAAATTAATTATTGAGGTAAAAAAATGAATAGTAATTCCCTTACCAGGATAAACGGTGGAAACACAAAATATACTATTTGCAAAAGCAATCATTATTCACATGAATAGTGATGCCCTGTGGGTGGAGTTGCTCTAACCAGGATAATATGTCGAAGACAGGTGAGGTCGTATGCGTTACCGGTGGAAGCGGCTGTATTGGATCATGGGTCGTCCGCTCCTCCTCGACCGTAATTACACCGTCCATGCCACCGTCAAAGATCTCAGTTAGTTTACCCTTTGCCTTTTCCATTTTATCTACACAACTGCCATTTCCTTGCTGTTCAGTCTGAAACGTCGTGTCGTTTTTGTTGCAGAGGACGAGGGTGAGACGAAGCATCTAGAAGCCCTAGAAGGAGCAGCGACGCGTCTCCGTCTCTTCCAGATCGACCTCCTCGACTATAACTCCATCTTTGCCGCCATCAATGGCTGCTCCGGCGTCTTCCACCTCGCCTCTCCTTGCATCGTCGATCAAGTCCAAGACCCCGAGGTTGCTTCATCTTCACAAAAACGCCATAAAAGAAGCTCAATTCTTTCTAATTATGATTATATTTAGATGACATTGTTGTGCTTTTTGTTATACAGAAGGAGCTTCTGGACCCGGCGATCAAAGGAACGCTTAATGTTCTGACGGCAGCGAAGCAGGCTGGGGTCATTCGAGTGGTGCTGACATCCTCCAACACCGCCATCGCTCCCAGCCCTCACTGGCCGTCCGATAAGATCAAGGATGAGGATTGCTGGAGCGACATTGACTACTGCAAGCAGAAGGAACTGAGTTACCGAGTGCCTAAGTTCTTTTATTATAGTTTGAAATTTTGAAAATTGGGGACTGTGATGTGATGCTGATTGTGTTTGGTATTTGGTTAGTTGTGGTATTCAGTGTCGAAAACTTTGGCAGAGAAAGCTGCGTGGGAATTTGCCAAGGAGAAGGGATTGGATGTGGTTGTGGTGAATCCTGGCGCCGTGATGGGCGATGTCATTTCGCCCAGGCTCAATGCTAGCATGGTGATGCTAGTGCGCCTTCTTGAGGGTATTGTTCTCTGCACATTTGTGTTTGAATATCTTCTAGCGTTATTGTGTAATGTTCTGTTGCCTGATAGTTAACATGTTGCCAAATTGTCGATCGAAATCATACATTCAGACATAGTTTTGCATTTGATTGACAGTTTGTTTGATAACATAACATCTGTATAGTAAGAGAACATTTTCCATTTATTTGGTAACATGAGACTAAGGCGACCAAGTTCTTATTGAGGCTGTAGTTGGTAGATGAACCAGGAAGCAGGTGGACATTAGATATTTTCTGAAAAGACATTTCTTCTAAAGAAAGGTTTGATTTTGGTATTTAAAATCTTGAAGTATTTCTTCATTTATAATACTTGAGTTTGTTTGAAGTTTTTTGCCTAGTTAGTCCCCAAGTTTGGAGAAGGTGGAATGCGTGAGAATGAGTGTGTGTGGCAATAGAGGAATCCTTTTGCACCTCTTTGCTAGCAAGCAAATACTTGGCTCCTTCTTTCCTGCAAATCACCCTTTCACATGTGTGCAGAATTTAATTTAATTTTTTTTTCTTTCTTTTGAGCGTTTAATGAGTTATCTTTGCATACGTGTGAAGCTGTGATTTGCAACTACAGAGGACTGGCTTCGTCCAGATAAGAAGCCAAGCAGAGTTCCTGCTAGCATATGTTTCTCTTTAACTTTGATAGTTTATGTCATTAAAGGGTCGGTTTTTGGTTTCCTTAAATTGTCTATCCATGTCACCTTATCTCTTGTCCTGGTTAGTGGAGGACGAAGGGTAATGGCCCTAGAAACATCATGGCTGAAGTAACAAGGAAAATCGATCAACCTATAGAAGAAAAAGAATTGACAATATCCTCTTCAATCTCTGCTGCAGGCTGCACTGAAACATACGAGAACATCTTTATGGGATCTGTGCATTTTAAAGATGTAGCTCTTGCACACATTTTAGTGTATGAGAACAAATCGACCACTGGTAGGCACCTGTGCATTGAAGCTATATCACATTATGGTGACTTTGCGGCCAAGGTAGCTGAACTTTACCCCGAGTACAAGGTTCCGAGGTAAATTCCAGTCCTTAGACTCCTGTAAAGTGGTTTTGCAACTGAAACTATGTGCATATATATATATAGCTATGTGCATATATATTTGTTTTGGCCATAGCTATGTGCATATCTTATGTTTAGGAGTTTGGTTTCCTAATAACAACAATAAGCATCAGAACGGATATGCAGTATCGTGAAACTGATACCCTGTGTTATAATTGATAGCAAAACAACAGATGATCAAGCTCAACCTCATCATAACACAGCTACAGCTCTCTGTACTGAATTATGTTCTCACAAATGGTTCTAACTGATTGTATTTAGTTAGACAGGTTGAGTGATTTTAGGGATTGGTCTGTAACTGTATTGCTAAAGCTTACTATAAGTACTTGTAAATCCTTCTCCAAAAATTAATGAGAAAAAATCTGTTATTTTACAATAATTACTGTCAAGACATCAAATGCTTCATTGCAACTTCTTTAACTGCCAGCATTCCTTTTACAGTCATTCCATGAACATATGGCTTTGAAATTGCCCAAGCTATTAATACGTTTATTATTGTGCAGTTTGCCGAAGGATACCCAACCCGAGTTGCTGAGGTCAAAAAACGGCGCGAAGAAGCTAATGAACTTGGGTTTAGAATTCATTCCCATGGATCAAATCATCAAGGATGCTGTTGAGAGCCTAAAGAATAAGGGATTTATTTCGTAAACGAAACTGAAGTATATGAAACTGATGAAGAACATACTTATTGTAGATGTGGTGAGGACGTGCAACCTAAATGATATAGTTAATGGATTGTGTTTAATACTATGTACCAGCCATGCCTCCATGCAATCTGTATGTGAATAAATAAGCAACATTTGAATGTTCATAATCTATTCTGCTGTGGTATTTGCCTAAAATTAAAAGTTAACATAGTCCCAAACTCTATTCTCATTTACTGGCTCAAGGTGCAGCGGATGTTGAAAAGCTACAATTTTTATTTATTTTCGTATTCACAAACATTAAGCTAATAATGCAAAGACATTAACGTACTCAATTCGAGTGATTGTGAGTGCTTTGAGCCATACTTTTTCTCATTTGGAAAAAGATACCAAGCCCTGGACCCAGATCCCAAGTTTTTCATTTCCCAATTCATCGTCACACTCTGTCACCTTAGCTACATTCGAATTTTGACAATTTTTCAGGTTACATACATTTTTGGAGTTTCAGCATTTAATTAAATAAATATTAATATGATTGCTTCAGTTCACGAAATTCATTCATTAGTAAGAGCAACTCCACCATTTGCCATGGCATAGGGCAAGTGGGGCTAAGGTAGATACTATTCATCTGAATAGTGGCTGCCTTTGCAAAAAGTAATGTGTGTTTCCACCCATTGCCATGGCAATGGGCAAATACTATTCACTTTTGGTTTTTATTTTTTATTTTTTAAAACCTAAACAATAAACTTGGAGAATATTTTTATTTATGTTTTGTTTTTAGTTATGCTTCGGTTGTGGCTTTTTTTAAATTATGCTTTGGTTGTAGTTTTTTTTAAAAATTATATTTTGTTTGATGAATGGAATGTGTTGAAAATGAAAAATAATAGAAGGAGAAGAAATTAAATGAGGATTTTGTGTTGAAAGTGAAGAAGAATGGTAGGTATTTATTTATTTATTTTAAAAGGTTCATAAATTTTTGGTGAATTTTTAAAAAAAATTCAAATTTTTTTCACATTTTTTTGCCCATAAAAAGCCCAACCGTTGGATTTTTTTTATAAACAAAAAGCATCGGCGCACTAGAACACACCACGTGGTAGATAAAATTTGAATTACTGCGCTGATGTCAGGCTGGCATCAGCAGCCTTCGAGCTAGTTTCGCCTGCGAGCTGACCCAGTCTCGTGGGACCCGCGCCTTGCCTTGGCTGTCTTGACCCGCTGGAAGACCTCGCCTGGACTTGGGCTCTGTCCTGCCCAGGCTGCAGGCTATTAGTTAAATAATGATGTTGATTTATAAGGGATTCTAGTAGTTAAATAATGTCTTACATTATAGATGGATCCTTTGTTGTTTAACCATTTTATAATAAGTTACAATAATTTAAGGGCATTGCTATGTTGATAGAGAAGTTTTTGGATAGACATGATTGAATTTGAGGGCATTGCTATGTTGCCCCATTTTTGCAGACTAAAAGTACGACAGATCAGTGGAAGAGAAATAGCATCTTGGCCTGCAGTAATACAAATGTTTTTGCTTAGATTCGACTTCAGCCCTGGTTATTATTATTTATCCCCGTTTATAAACGGATGTAACAGCTAAATTACAAAGCCAATCATTTTGTATTATGTTTTTCTGTTGCTGCAAGATTCAAATAAATACGTAGAAGGGAATTTCTTGTTCCATTGTTCTATTAATACCACAATACAATCCTAGACTAGTAATGGTAATGAAATTTTTTTCTAAAGATGTTTTCTAATTAATATACCAGACGCATTTTCAATTCTTGCAAATGCAAATTCGTTTTCTTGTTTTCATTCTCTAAAATATTCTCAAAAAACACTCTCCAAAAATGTTACCAGACGGGCCCTAATACTATTAAGTGGTTATTGCGAAAGACAATTTATGTCTTTGATAGGAAAAACTCGGGTGAGAATTTCCTTATCACATGGCAGGATGAATGTCAAGCATTGACCAGTTATAACATAACAGTGTTTATAACACACACTATAGCACGTGACAAGGAAGATCCACCCTATCAATAATTGTGAGTCACTTGCATGCACAAAGGGGATTTGAACCCCTCCCATTTTTCTCCTCCAACACCTTAACCACCATATCACACACTTATGTTTTCGTGATAATATGCTAAAATATTTATATTTATATGGGTGGCATGTTAACAATTAAATGCATAACTATTTTGGGGATTTATCATTTGATGACCACTCTTCATAATACACTTACTCTACACATAGAGATGATGAAGATAGTGAAAAATTTGAACCTCATAGGAACTCTATGTGGTATTAAGTCACTTATGCATCTTACTATGCAATATATAAAGTGTAAAATATTGTAGTAAATCATTATATATAAATGATTATGGTGTGTTTAATGTTTTTTCATTAATTACTACATATTGTCTACACTCATAGTGTTTGCTAGCTCGTTGTATAATCAAATTAAATCAGTTAAATCCATCATGCAATGCATTTCCTTCTAATTTTTTGTGATAAACTAATAAATAATTGACTAAATAAACATTCTCCAAAGTTTCAATAAAATTTCCCAAGTTTTTCTTACAATTTTCGTGGTTTTTATCCAATTTTTTTGGATATCGATAATATCCTGATATTTCCATTGAAATTTCCGTGTTTTTGGACTACCGATATTTTTGATATCATCGATATTTTAGACCTTGATCATGATAATGTGTCCGCCTCTTGGCATCCAGGAGTTTGAATCTTTCTCTCCATAAATTAGAATAGTTTAGAATATTATCGAGTCTTCAAAATAAAAATAAAAAATTAGACATGGGCATTGAAGTGCTTTTGGGCTTGTCTTAGAAGGTTCTCAGAAGTTGCCCAAGTCCAACTGGTCATAAGCAACAAGTAGCTGAAGTAACTGTAACTAGGCCTCATCATTTGGCCCGCGGGCTCATGGGCCTACGGGTGCTGCCCGGCCCGGCCTGTTATGGACTTTGAGAGGGCCCGGCCCGTTTGGACTTGGGCTTGGCTTGGGCTTGGGTGTTTGAACCCGGCAGGCCGGCCCAATTAAGCCCATGAAAGTCCGGCCGGCCCGCCCATAAAAGCCCTGCTCATTAGGCCCGTATACATATATAATTATGTATAAATAAGGGTTTAGGATTAGGATTACATCACTTAAATGACAAATCCCCATCTTTTAATTTTTTTTGTGTGTGTTACTTGTTTGAAAATTTTTGTTTATATTGAATTCTACTCATTCCTAGTTTATAATTGGATGATTAGCACATTAATTTGTGTCATTCATTAATACAACAATTAAATATATATATATATAATAAAACGAACAAAATATAATATCACCAAATATAATTATACTACCAAATATAATCATACTTTTCATTAACACGTAGCAAACATTTGCATATTTATTCATACCATCCTTACAAAAAAAATAAATATTTTTTAGGCCCATTTCAGCCGGGCCCGTTGGGTTTAGCCTGGCCCGGCCCGGCCCGATGGACTTTTTCAAGCCCGACTGGATTTTGAATTTTCTAAAAAAACCCAGCCCAACCCAGCCCGATATTTTTTCTCTGCTTTTTAAAATCAAGCCCGATTCAGCTCAAGCCCATTAAATTTGGACTGGACTAGCCCGGCCCGGCCCATTGACGAGCCCTGACTGTAACCGATCAAAGCTCTCCTCTAGGAAGAGGTACTAACTAGGATAATATGTCGAAGACGGGTGAGGTCGTATGCGTTACTGGTGGAAGTGGCTGTATTGGATCATGGGTAGTCCGCCTCCTCCTCGACCGTAATTACACCGTCCATGCCACCGTCAAAGATCTCAGTTAGTTTACCCTTTGCCTTTTCCATTTTATCTACACAACTGCCATTTCCTTGCTGTTCAGTCTGAAACGTCGTGTCGTTTTTGTTGCAGAGGACGAGGGTGAGACGAAGCATCTGGAAGCCCTAGAAGGAGCAGCGACGCGTCTCCGTCTCTTCCAGATCGACCTCCTCGACTACAACTCCATCTTCGCCGCCATCAATGGCTGCTCCGGCGTCTTCCACCTCGCCTCTCCTTGCACCGTCGATCAAGTCCAAGACCCCGAGGTTGCTACATCTTCACAAAAACGCCATAAAAGAAGCTCAATTCTTTCTAATTATGATTATATTTAGTTGAAATTGTTGTGCTTTTTGTTATACAGAAGGAGCTTCTGGACCCGGCGATCAAAGGAACGCTTAATGTTCTGACGGCAGCGAAGCAGGCTGGGGTCATTCGAGTGGTGCTGACATCCTCCGTCTCCGCCATCACTCCCAGCCCTCGCTGGCCGTCCGATAAGATCAAGGATGAGGATTGCTGGACCGACATTGACTACTGCAAGCAGAAGGGAGTAAGTTACTGAGTGCCTAAGTTCTTGGTTATTATAGTTTGAAATTTTGAAAATTGGGGACTGTGATGTGATGCTGATTGTGTTTGGTGTTTGGTTAGTTGTGGTATCCATTGTCGAAAACTTTGGCGGAGAAAGCGGCGTGGGAATTTGCCAAGGAGAAGGGATTGGATGTGGTTGCGGTGAATCCCGGCACCGTGATGGGCGATGTCATTTCGCCCAGGCTCAATGGTAGCATGGTGATGCTAGTGCGCCTTCTTGAGGGTATTGTTCTCTGCACATTTGTGTTTGTATATCTTCTAGCGTTGCACCTAGAAGTAGATTGTTGACTTGACTCCATCCAATTCTCATATGGGCAGTCTTATTTGAATACTCTATTATTGTGTAATGTTCTGTTGCCTGATAGTTTGCCATGTTATGTTGCCAAATTGTCGATCGAAATCATACATTCAGACATAGTTTTGCATTTGATTGACAGTTTGTTTGATAACATAACATCTGTATAGTCCCATTTATTATTTGTGGTAACATGAGACTAAGGTGACCAAGTTTTTATTGAGGCTGTAGTTGGTAGATGAACCAGGAAGCAGGTGGACATTAGATATTTTCTGAAAAGACTTTCTGCTATAGAAAGGTTTGAGTTTGGTATTTAAAATCTCGAACTATTTCTTCATTTATAATACTTGAGTTTGTTTGAAGTTTTTTGCCTAGTTAGTCCCCAAGTTTGGAGAAGGGGGAATGCGTGAGAATGAGTGTGTGTGGCAATAGAGGAATCCATTTGCACCTCTTTGCTAGCAAGCAAATACTTGGCTCCTTCTTTCCTGCAAATCACCCTTTCACATGTGTGCAGAATTTAATTAATTAATTTTTTTCTTTCTTTTGAGCATTTAATGAGTTATCTTTGCACACGTGTGAAGCTGTGATTTGCAACTACAGAGGACTGGCTTCGTCCAGATAAGAAGCCAAGCAGAGTTCCTGCTAGCATATGTTTCTCTTTAACTTTGATAGTTTATGTCATTAAAGGGTCGGTTTTTGGTTTCCTTAAATTGTCTATCCATGTCACCTTATCTCATCTCCTGGTTAGTGGAGGACTGGACAGAAGGGTAATGGCCCTAGAAACATCATGGCTGAAGTAACAAGGAAAATTGATCAACCTTAAAAAGAAAAAGAATTGACAATATCCGTGTAAATCTTTGCTGCAGGCTGCACTGAAACATACGAGAACTTCTTTATGGGATCTGTGCATTTTAAAGATGTAGCTCTTGCACACATTTTAGTGTATGAGAACAAATCAGCCACTGGTAGGCACATGTGCATTGAAGCTATATCACATTATGGTGACTTTGTGGCCAAGGTCGCTGAACTTTACCCCGAGTACAAGGTTCCGAGGTAAATTCCAGTCCTTAGACTCCTGTAAAGTGGTTTTGCAACTGAAACTATGTGCATATCTTATGTTTAGGGGTTTGGTTTCCTAATAACAACAATAAGCATCAGAACGTCAAATATGCAGTATCGTGAAACTGATACCCTATGTTATAATTGATAGCAAAACAACAGATGATCAAGCTCAACCTCATCATAACACAGCTACAGCTCTCTGTACTGAATTATGTTCTCACAAATGGTTCTAACTGATTGTATTTAGTTAGACAGGTTGAGTGATTTTAGGGATTGGTCTGTAACTGTATTGCTAAAGCTTACTATAAGTACTTGTAAATCCTTCTCCAAAAATTAAATAGAAAAAATCTGTTATTTTACAATAATTACTGTCAAGACATCAAATTCTTCATTGCAACTTCTTTAACTGCCAGCATTCCTTTTACAGTCATTCCATGAACACATGGCTTTGAAATTGCTCAAGCTATTAATACGTTTATTATTGTGCAGTTTGCCGAAGGATACCCAACCCGGGTTGCTGAGGGAAAAAAAGGGCGCGAAGAAGCTAATGAACTTGGGTTTAGAATTCATTCCCATGGATCAAATCATCAAGGATGCTGTTGAGAGCCTAAAGAATAAGGGATTTATTTCATAAACGAAACTGAAGTATATGAAACTTATGAAGAACCTACTTATTGTAGATGTGGTGAGGAAGTGCAACCTAAATGATATAGTTAATGGATTGTGTTTAATACTATGTACCAGCCATGCCTCCATGCAATCTGTATGTGAATAAATAAGCAACATTTGAATGTTCATAACCTATTCTGCTGTGGTATTTGCCTAAAATTAAAAGTTAACATAGTCCCAAACTCTATTCTCATTTACTGGCTCAAGGTGCAGCGGATGGTGAAAAGCTACAATTTTTATTTATTTTCGTATTCACAAACATTAAGCTAATAATGCAAAGACATTAACGTACTCAATTCGAGTGATTGTGAGTGCTTTGAGCCAGACTTTTTCTCATTGGGAAAAAGATACCAAGCCCTAGACCCAGATCCCAAGTTTTTCAATTCCCAATTCATCGTCACACTCTGTCACCTTAGCTACATTCGAATTTTGACAATTTTTCAGGTTACATACATTTTTGGAGTTTCAGCATTTAATTAAATAAATATTAATATGATTGCTTCAGTTCACGAAATTCATTCATTAGTAAGAGCAACTCCACCCATTTTCCATGGCATAGGGCAAGGTGGGGCTAAGGTAGATACTATTCACCTGAATAGTGGCTGACTTTGCAAAAAGCTATGTGTGTTTCCACCCATTGCCATGGCAAGGGGTAAATACTATTCACTTTTGGTTTTTATTTTTTATTTTTTAAAACCTAAACAATTAACTTGGAGAATATTTTTATTTATGCTTTGTTTATGTTTTTTTTTTAATTATGCTTCGGTTGTAGTTTAAAAAAAAAATTATATTTTGTTTGATGAATGGAATGTGTTGAAAATTTTGTGTAGAAAATGAAAAATAATATAAGGAGAAGAAATTAAATGAGGATTTTGTGTTGAAAGTGAAGAAAAATGGTAGGTATTTATTTATTTATTTATTTTAAAAGGTTTATAAATTTTTGGTGAATTTTAAAAAAAAATTCGAATTTTTTTCACATTTTTTTGCCCCATAAAAGCCCAACCGTTAGATTTTTTTTTTATTTAAAAAAAGCATCGGCGCACTAGAACACACCACGTGGTAGAAAAAATTTGAATTACTGTGCCTGACGTCAGGCTGGCATCAGCAGCCTCGAGCTAGTTTCGCCTGAGCTGGCCCAGTCTCGTGGGATCCGCACCTTGCCTTGGCTGTCTTGACCCGCTGGAAGACCTATCCCGCTGAAAAAAACTTTCCTGCATCGGGGATAGGACTGTAGTCCTATCCCCTCCAATCGCAGCCCGCCACGTGCCCAGACTGCAGGCTATTAGTTAAATAATGATGTTTATTTATAAGGGATTCTAGTAGTTAAATAATGTCTTACATTATAGATGGATCCTTTGTTGTTTAACCATTTTATAATAAGTTACAATAATTTAAGGGCATGGCTATGTTGATAGAGAAGTTTTTGGATAGACAAGATTGAATTTGAGGGCATTGCTATGTTGCCCCATTTTTGCAGACTAAAAGTACGACAGATCAGTAGAAGAGAAATAGCATCTTGGCCTGCAGTAATACAAATGTTTTTGCTTAGATTCGACTTCAGCCCTTGTTATTATTATTTATCCCCGTTTATAAACGGATGTAACAGCTAAATTACAAAGCCAATCATTTTGTATTATGTTTTTCTGTTGACTGCAGTTCCAGTTTCATAATTTCAACAGAGGATGTGTAACTGAGGAAATTGAATGGATTATAGAGAATGTTTGCTGCAAGATTCAAATAAATACGTAGAAGGGAATTTCTTGTTCCATTGTTTTATTAATACCACAATACAATACTAGAGAGGGGATTCGAACTTGAGATTTCTTCTTTCCATTGGAAGATAATACTCTTAAGTGGTTATTGCAAGAGACAATTTATTTCTTTGATAGGAAAAGCTCGGATGAGAATTTCCTTATCACATGGCAGGATGAATGTCAAGCACCGACCGGTTATAACATAACATGTGTTTATGACACACACTATAGCACGTGACAAGGAAGATACACCCTATCAATAATTGAGAGTCATCTGCATGCACACGTTATTGAATTTCTACTGTAAAAATAATTTTTAAAAAAAATTTATTGTAACTTATTCAAAAAAATATCAGTGTCAAATTAAATTTTAGGCGCAATAGTGGATCATGATAATGTGTCCACCCCTAGACATCCGATTTTGAATCTCTCTCCCTATAAATTAGAGTAGTTTAGAATATTATTGATTCTTCAAAATAAAAAATAAAATATTAGACTTGGGCATCGAAGTTCTCTTGGGCTTGTCCAACTGGTCACAAGCAACAAGTAACTGAATTAACTGTAACCAAGCAAAGCTCAACTCCAGGAAGAGGTACTAACTAGGATAATATGTCGAAGACAGGTGAGGTCGTATGCGTTACCGGTGGAAGTGGCTGTATTGGATCATGGGTCGTCCGCCTCCTCCTCGACCGTAATTACACCGTCCATGCCACCGTCAAAGATCTCAGTTAGTTTACCCTCTGCCTTTTCCATTTTATCTACACAACTGCCATTTCCTTGCTGTTCAGTCTGAACGTCGTCGTGTCGTTTTTGTTGCAGAGGACGAGGGTGAGACGAAGCATCTAGAAGCCCTAGAAGGAGCAGCGACGCGTCTCCGTCTCTTCCAGATCGACCTCCTCGACTACAACTCCATCTTCGCCGCCATCAATGGCTGCTCCGGCGTCTTCCACCTCGCTTCTCCTTGCATCGTCGATCAAGTCCAAGAACCCGAGGTTGCTTCATCTTCACAAAAACGCCATAAAAGAAGCTCAATTCTTTCTAATTATGATTATATTTAGATGAAATTGTTGTGCTTTTTGTTATACAGAAGGAGCTTCTGGACCCGGCGATCAAAGGAACGCTTAATGTTCTGACGGCAGCGAAGCAGGCTGGGGTCATTCGAGTGGTGCTGACATCCTCCAACACCGCCATCGCTCCCAGCCCTCACTGGCCGTCCGATAAGATCAAGGATGAGGATTGCTGGACCGACATTGACTACTGCAAGCAGAAGGAAGTGAGTTACCGAGTGCCTAAGTTCTTTTTTATTATAGTTTGAAAATTTGAAAATTGGGGACTGTGATGTGATGCTGATTGTGTTTGGTATTTGGTTAGTTGTGGTATTCAGTGTCGAAAACGTTGGCAGAGAAAGCTGCGTGGGAATTTGCCAAGGAGAAGGGATTGGATGTGGTTGTGGTGAATCCTGGCGCCGTGATGGGCGATGTCATTTCGCCCAGGCTCAATGCTAGCATGGTGATGCTAGTGCGCCTTCTTGAGGGTATTGTTCTCTGCACATTTGTGTTTGAATATCTTCTAGCGTTATTGTGTAATGTTCTGTTGCCTGATAGTTAACATGTTGCCAAATTGTCCATCGAAATCATACATTCAGACATAGTTTTGCATTTGATTGACAGTTTGTTTGATAACATAACATCTGTATAGTAAGAGAACATTTCCCATTTATTTGTTAACATGAGACTAAGGTGACCAAGTTCTTATTGAGGCTGTAGTTGGTAGATGAACCAGGAAGCAGGTGGACATTAGATATTTTCTGAAAAGACATTTCTTCTAAAGAAAGGTTTGATTTTGGTATTTAAAATCTTGAAGTATTTCTTCATTTATAATACTTGAGTTTGTTTGAAGTTTTTGCCTAGTTAGTCCCCAAGTTTGGAGAAGGTGGAATGCGTGAGAATGAGTGTGTGTGGCAATAGAGGAATCCTTTTGCACCTCTTTGCTAGCAAGCAAATACTTGGCTCCTTCTTTCCTGCAAATCACCCTTTCACATGTGTGCAGAATTTAATTTAAATTTTCTTTCTTTCTTTTGAGCGTTTACTGAGTTATCTTTGCATACGTGTGAAGCTGTGATTTGCAACTACAGTGGACTGGCTTCGTCCAGATAAGAAGCCAAGCAGAGTTCCTGCTAGCATATGTTTCTCTTTAACTTTGATAGTTTATGTCATTAAAGGGTCGGTTTTTGGTTTCCTTAAATTGTCTATCCATGTCACCTTATCTCTTGTCCTGGTTAGTGGAGGACTGGACAGAAGGGTAATGGCCCTAGAAACATCATGGCTGAAGTAACAAGGAAAATCGATCAACCTATAGAAGAAAAAGAATTGACAATATCCTTTTCAATCTTTGCTGCAGGCTGCACTGAAACATACGAGAACATCTTTATGGGATCTGTGCATTTTAAAGATGTAGCTCTTGCACACATTTTAGTGTATGAGAACAAATCGACCACTGGTAGGCACCTGTGCATTGAAGCTATATCACATTATGGTGACTTCGCGGCCAAGGTAGCTGAACTTTACCCCGAGTACAAGGTTCCGAGGTAAATTCCAGTCCTTAGACTCCTGTAAAGTGATTTTGGAACTGAAACTATGTGCGTATATATATGTATATATATATATATATTGCCATAACTACGTGCATGTATATATTTTTTGGCCATCACTATGTGCATATCATATGTTTAGGAGTTTGGTTTCCTGATAACAACAATAAGCATCAGAACGTCAAATATGCAGTATCGTGAAAACTGATACCCTATGTTGTGCAGCTTGCCGAAGGATACCCAACCCGGGTTGCTGAGGGAAAAAAATGGCGCGAAGAAGCTAATGAACTTGGGTTTAGAATTCATTCCCATGGATCAAATCATCAAGGATGCTGTTGAGAGCCTAAAGAATAAGGGATTTATTTCATAAACGAAACTGAAGGATATGAAACTTAAGAAGAACCTACTAGTATTGTAGATGTGGTGAGGACGTGCAACCTAAATGATATAGTTAATGGATTGTGTTGAATACTATGTACCAGCCAACCTCCATGCAATCTGTATGTGAATAAATAAGCAACATTTGAATGTTCATAATCTGTTCTGCTGTGGTATTTGCCTAAAATTAAAAGTTAACATAGTCCCAAACTCTATTCTCATTTACTGGCTCAAGGTGCCGCGGATGGTTAAAAGCTACAATTTTTATTTTATTTTTGTATTCACTAACATTAAGCTAATAAGGCGAAGACATTAACGTAAGGCCGTCCCCACTTGTTGGGGCTCTAAAAAGGGTTTATAGACCCCATTTAGAGCTCCAATGGAATCTTGGGGCTCTAAAGGCATCTTTTCCACAGCGAGAGGCTTTATATTCAGGGCTCTATATCATAGGTTGATATTTTTTTTATGATATAATTTAATTTAGGTGCTATTTTTGTTTTTTGTTAACTTATTTATGTTAGTGTTTTTTTTTTGTGAACATAAAAAATTGGACAAGATTTGAAAACATGGTTAAAAAAAAATAAACCTCGCCATTTAGAACTTGAGGGTTGTAGCCTGAGTTAACTTTACCAAAAAAAAAACCAAAACCAATGAGACAAGCTTGTTGCAAAAATTGATTAAAAAAATAGAAAAAGTAGTCAGCAACTATCAAAATGGGCGACTATGACTCTGTTGAGTCGCAAGGCAAGTGCGCCAAATAATTGTTGGGCTGGCAGCTTTTTCCAAATGTGGTCCCCACCGGGTTTCAGGGGCTGCAATTAGGTACACAGATTTAGCTTCAGCTCCGGTTAGACTCTCAAACCCCAACCACAATTTTTTTTTTTTTTTTATATTTTATTTACAAATTTAAAATATAACCATAAAGATAATCACTAAGCAACTTCAAAAAACTAAATATGAATGATAGAATTTTACCAAAAAAAGATTATAAAATTTTAATAAAAAAAAAAAATATTTTAAAAAAAAAAAAAATAAAAAAAAAAAAAAAAACCAAAAAATAAAACCGCCCTAGACTCTACCATTTACAGCCACAAAATTATACTGGGGATGATTTTTTTCAAAGAGTTGCTATTTATTAGAGCCCAAAGGTGCTGCAGCCCATTTTAGAGTTTCCATCGGGGATGGCCTTATAACTTGTGATTATCAGCGCAAATTTGAATTTTTAAGCCAAACTTATTCTCAATGGGAAATAGATTCCGAGATTAAGACCCAGATCCCAAGTTCTTCAATTCAGAATCCATCGTCACACTCTGTCAGCTTAGCTACATTCGAATTTTGACAGTTTTTCAGGTCACATACATTTTTGGAGTTTCAGCATTTAATTAAATAAATATTAATATTTTTGTGCGGTGCCTGTAAGTCGTGGCCCAAAAGACAACATCCCCCAAAATAGAGAAAGAAAGAAGTCCCAATGGCCTCATTTACTTGCGTTCATCCTCTGCTCTTGTTGCTCTGTTCCGTCTTACTGTTTCCAACAACCACAACTTCTTCTGAGAGCAACAAAGTCACAGTTGATGTCTACTATGAAACCCTGTGTCCCGACAGTGAAGATTTCATCGTGAAGGAACTGATCAAGCTCTTTGAAAGTGGGCTCATCTCCATAGTTGATCTCAAGCTCTATCCCTACGGCAACGCGAAGCTTGGATCCAACAACACCATCTATTGCCAGGTCTCTCTCTCTCTCTCTTTGCTTTCTGTTTCTATTAGCAATAATTTTAATTAATATTATTGGCCTAATGGCAACATTGAAACTTTTCATGCTCATTGACCATAACTATTTCTATTTCTAGTTCTAGTTCTTGGCTTATAGGGTGACCTTTGAGCCACTTTTCCGTCAGTAATTTCATTTTTCTCTATAAACTTAATTAAAAAGAAAAAAGAGAGGGAAACCCATTATTTATATGAACATTTTGGTTAAAATGCACTGAAGGAAGAGATGGAGAAAATATTGTATCTAATTTTTTAAAAAAAGGGATAATAATGAATTTTTAAGACCATGAATTTTGGAATTTACGTGTATTTACGTAACTATAAACAGCTACCCAACTGTTAAAAGAGAGAGAAAAAATTAACCTGCCAACTGTTTTGTCTAAATTGCCACTTGTAATCCACCAATTTTGGGCAAAGGCAAAATCTCTGACTTGATCTTTGGCTCTTGCTCTGTTTAACAGGATTCACAAGTGGCGAAATTAACGCTTCACTGACAACCTCATAATCATAAAACCCAATAAGCTCTTCTGTTCTTTCTCAGTTTTCTTATTCCTTCAATGGCTTCCTCTCGCACAGAAAGTAGAACCCTTTGTTTTTCTCTTCTCCCCTGCCTCTTGTTGTTTGCTCTGTTCACACCCACTTCTTCTGCTAGAACTCTGCCTTCTGATTCTGGAAAAGTCTCGTTGGCTTTGTACTATGAGTCCCTTTGCCCTTACAGCGCCAACTTTATTGTCAATTACCTGGTCAAGCTCTTTGAAGATGACCTCATCTCCATTGTTGATCTCAAGCTTTATCCTTGGGGTAATGCCAAGCTTAGAAGCAATGACACCTTCAGTTGCCAGGTCCTTTTATTCTATCCTTGTTTTTTTTCTCTTTTAAATTTTGTATCTGGGTTTTATGAAAGGATGCCATTTCATGGACTGGTCCTCTAAATGATTGCCCGTAAATTGGTGGAACATAATAAATTTCTTAACCATTGTAGTTCAACCCAAGTGATTGTCTTGCATGTGGGTTTTGTCTATTCTTGCTTAATTTGTAGTTTCTGAGAGTTGTAGATGTAATTGATATGAATTTCAATTGCATTCAGCCTGGTTGACTTGTTTGTGATGGTTGCAGCATGGTCCATCTGAATGCTTATTAAACACCGTGGAAGCCTGTGCCATCAAGATCTGGCCTGCACTGGTAAGACTTGATCAAGCTAGATATAAAGAAACTTCCCAAGTACACATAATTTTCGGCATTCCTGCAAAGTATGTCATAATGCAATGATGTTAGTTATCGAAATTTTCTGGTTGACAGTTATTGTCTTATAATAAAACACGCTATGCACTAGGCGTTGGCGGTTTATCCTTCTAGATTTGTTTAATGAATTCGTCGTGAAATTTGCTTGGATTCATTATGTAATTAGTTTTCAATCTTCTTGGATAGTTCGGTGGCCTTACATATATAGGATAGAGTTGTTGGTTGGTTTCACAGAAACGTATTCCAAGTCAAATGCCAGTTATGGAGTGTTGTTGGAACTATAGAAAGTAATGCTCAAGCTGAAATGCTAACATTTGGTTCACTGTCACCTTTATGCAGAATGATCATTTTCCTTTCATTTATTGCATTGAGAGTTTGGTTTACGAGCACAAGTATCCCCAGTGGGAGTCATGTTATGAGAAATTGGGCTTGGATTCAAAACCTATTGCTGAATGCTACAGTAGTGGACTTGGCAAAGAGGTCAGTTTTTTTAGCTTATTAATCGTTCATAGAATTCAAACACGCTCTTGTAATGCATCTATTTATTTTATTGTATCTTAACAAGAATCAAACCTTGTTGGAAAACTTTTTTGACATTCCACTGATTGTTAATCATGCCATTTTTTGAAACCTCTGTTATTCTGTTGAGAGGGACAATACAAACCCCTTTTCTCTTTTCCTTGTTTGGTATTTGTGATTTTTAATGAAATTAAAAAAGGAACACAATATAAGTGGAATTATTCTCTGGCAGCTTGAACTACAATATGCAGCTGAAACCAGTGCTCTCCAGCCTCCACATCAGTATGTGCCATGGGTAGTTGTGGATGGACTGCCAATTTATGAGGTTTGTTTCCTTCTCATGATTAGATTTCCTAATTCCATTTCAATTGCCACCAAGGTTGGGTTATGCATATATGTTTTTAAGTATCTGGACTACTGATGGTTCTCCTTTGCTTCAGTAGAGTAGAGTATTGTCAAGTTTTTAATTCTATCTGTTCTTTATATATATTAAGAAAAGCAATCTTCTATGATGTTTTCCCCAACTTGGTTGACTCATAGTAGTGAGTTTATTGTTCTATTATCGGGATCTTCAAGAAATGACATTTCTTCTCCCTTTGCAGGACTACGAAAACTTTCTGACCTATGTCTGCAGTGCTTATAATGGCACCGCTGCCCTCAAGGCTTGCAGCAAACTATCCCTTAATACCATCCAAAAGGCAAGCACTAAATCTACCCTTTCAGTTGGTTGTAACGAGGGAAAGATGCCAGCGTTATTCGGAAGGATAAGATCAACCCTAACATCGTGGATGCGGCAGATGAACATGGCAATTTGGATATAGATGTCTCGCAATTCCATATCCATTTTAATCCAGTCATCAATGGTTTGGTGCAGCTTTTGCTCGTATTTCCCGTTTCCAGTGGATTGCAGTTACTTGTGAGTTGGTTGGTACCGAACAAAGAGACTTAATGTGCTGGTAATGTGTCTTTATCTTTACTATGAACAAATAAATATACAGGAACAGTCGTATATATAAATTAAAATGTAGTAGCTAGTAGATTTTAATAAATTGGAAGACTTTGTTATGGTTGGTGGGGCTTGCAGTAAACCTTGCCTTTTCCATTTCCAATTCCAATTAAAACAGGTGACCCTGTGTATAAAACAAGGTGTGCTTCTCAGTGCCAAGCTTTGTTTTGGGTGCGCTAAGGGCCCATTGGGTTTCATGGGCTAACCGTGATAGCGTTTGTAAATAATCCCAACTCGCTTGAAAACTGGATTGGATTGGATTCACAGGTACCATGTAATCCCAAGAGACTTCCCAACTATGCCTGCCTTATGAGAAACACAATGGGGAAATGGTTGTCAATTCACACCCTATTTTTTTAGAGGACGATAATATACTAAACTCACACATACTACACTGATATTAGGACTGAATCCAAGACCTTACTTGGGAAAATAATTACTCCAAACAACTACATTAGTAAGTTCTATTCTCACATCACATAAACTCAATGAATCTTTCCATAGCTCTCAAAAACGTTGTATGGTGGGCTTCCACCACGCAATAGTTTACACTATAAAACCCCCTCAAATTTGAACAAGTTGTCACTTCCAAATAAGAAGCAACAAAATGGCTACGAAAAAAATATATATCATTCATTTAGAGAGACTGATTGGATGTTAGCTGTTTGATTGGGCTGCAGATTAGAAGGAAAAGGAAGCGAAAGGAGAAACGACTCTTTTGTTTCGGACAAAATGATTCTTCCAATAACCATCAAGTTAAAATTCCAATTAGGGCTCCACAGAGTCGCTATCAAATCAATGGACATCAAATAATTACCCATCAAGTGAATGAAAGGTCAATGATGATATATCTGTTCATCCAATCAAATGAAGCCACACATTTACCACTCCAATTCGCTTCTTTAATTTGTCTTCTACTACACGGGTCAAACCCTTCAGTAATAAGTAGGTCCATGACTTCCTGCCCTAGCTACCAATTTTAATTTCCTTGTTCTCTAAGTTACAGCAACAGTGCAACTCAAACTTTGCTTCGTGAAATTACCCATGTACAAACAATTTTGGTAAGATTAATCACCGATGTAACCGTGGACGATAGGTCAAAAACCGGCCATGCATATTATACAGGGCGATTGTGTTAGTACAACTCTTTTGAAATTTTGAACTTGTATAAATCTTTAAAGTTTAGGGAAGTGAGAAAGAGCAGTGGATTGGACAGTGTTTGTGAAGAAATCTACGCTTCATATATCCTGTCGGAGACTCAAACTACAGTTCGTCAAACAAGGTAAGAAGGGACCCCATCTTTATCAGTATATCACTGAATGGGCCGTATCTTTGCACAAGCTTATTATTCTCTATCACAACTCTTGGCTTTTCTGTGGCTTTGGCACCCTCCTAATCCTATGCGTCGATGCAAAGGGCCACCACCGCTCAACTGTAGAAAAGAAATCACCAGCATTTGACAAAGCCATTGCCCCTTCATTCAATCTTTCCTTCCTAGAACATAAAAGCTACAACCAACCTTATTTTTATTCTTCTTCTTTTTCTGTTTTCATGCTATCTGTAAATTCAAATATGCGTGGAACGTTTCTTTCACAATCCCTAATTGTGTAATTCGTCTGATTAGTAAGTTCAGCACAATGTAATGTATAGAATCGTAGCCATAAAGTAATTTCAAATTAATTACTTAACTAATTGTGAAAGTCAATATGCATGGCATCATCCTTTTAAGGTTTTTAAAAAAAAAGTCAAAGAAAACCATTTAAGTCAATGGTTAACTGGCATCTTGAAGGTTAAGTGTAATTTTTTTATTACTGAAAATAAAAATAAATGAAAAGCCCTGAACAATACAAGAAGACAATAAATTCTGATTAATAAAATGAAAAAGTAAAATCCTGTTATGTATGAACTGGAGTCAAAAACAAGACAGAGATTACGCCATAATAGACAAACAAATGGTAATAAAATTCTATAAAATTGCATGTGGAGTGTAATGATCAAACAAATTCCCTTAGCATAGAGTGTAAGATCATCTATATATATAATTATATATATCTAATTCCACCGTGTGCATTACGATATTGAATAAGTTGCAGATTAACTTTTCTAATATAATACAAATATTGTTTATATATACCTATTTATTTTACAGTGATATAATATTCACCCAAATAATTTTATGCATATATTATACATATGAGAAGCGCTATGCGCGTTTCCTGAAATTTAGGGCATCTTTCAATATTAAGAAAAAGTATATCACTGAGTACGCCCTCCCCATTGTATTTCTTGAATTTCTCAATGAATTTCCCTCGTCCTGTACTGTCGAAGTTCCTTAAAAAGAAGATATACCACTGGATCGAAAACTAATTTATATTGTGTATTACCACTAATCGAAAATACTAATGTTGAAGGAATGCAACCTAAGCACTCACTTCTAGAAGGTATAAGTTGAGGATTTAATTTGAGGACCATATATATGGATCACTTTATATCTCACTGTGGTTGGTTGGTTAAAATGATTTACTTTTTAAGTCTCATTCAAAGATCATTTGTGTCGGAATCATTAACCATAATTATTTGATAATCCCATCTTAATCATTGTTGAAATTTGAAGGGATAAAATATTAAAATACCAACAAAAATAAAGGAAGTGGGAATTTAAAGGCTTAAAGCTGCCACACTAAATCCAATAAGTAATTCCATATGCCGATTCCCTTCTAGAACATCACAAGAACGTCATCCAATTTTGCAACCTGTAAAAAGCACAGCCAGCTCTAAATATTTTATTTTTTTGGTCACATAACATTAATCAAATACTTGTTGATTATGTCCCCATCCCCCCTTCCCTGCACAAGTTTTGGTTTATCTTCTACCTACCACGTTAAACAATAAATTAAACAATAAATTTAGTGATGTCTTCTTTTCAAGCCTCATCCTCTAATCTTTTTTTCTTTTTTCGGAGAGTCTCAATCCCCTAATTTTATTGGTTGGTTCTCATCATCTAATGGGTTTGCCGTCATGCATACGTAGCTAAGAAATTCCTCACAAATTTGTAATCACTATTTTACATTTTTTTAAAGAGATTTTTTCTATTGAGAAAGCGATACTAGTATATTCTATAGTATTATAATATTGTATAATATACTCAATAGCTTTAGTTTAAAGACCATTGCGATTAAAATTCTTTTACTAAAGAAAAAAGGTTGAGTCTCGTGGGCATAATGAAATTCATGCAAATGTATCATACCAATTTAATACATTCGTTAGTCATTCTATTGGAATCTCTGTTAAAAATTAACATGGCAGTATTGTGGCCCTTAAGTTCCGTAGTATGTGGCCCAAATGGGTATGATGAATTTGCCCATCTGTAACTTTTTTTTTTAAAGTTCACAGAGACTTATGTGAGATTTTATCATCACTATTACATATTACAGAAAGGAGAACTACACAAATTCTTTGTACCTACCTACCTCTTGTCAATTACTTATTAAATATAACATTTCTATTTTATTTTTTTAAATCCAATTTTGGTCAATTACGTATAGTATTTTGGTGGTGTTGTGATTGCAGATATATCATTTTCATATAGACCAAAAGGAAGTGATCAAGTATTGGTTCGCTTCGTTTTCAAGTGAAATAAGTACGAATCTGGCTGTCCTTCAATCCCCAAATTAGTTAAAGATCTTATTACACGGCCAAAAGCATATATATTTGCCAGGAGGCTTGGCATTACAAGCATATATAGCTGAGCTGAGATAGGAAGGACTCGGCAAAGAAATTGCAGAATGAGAGCATTTATCCAGATCACCTCTCAATTTGACCCGTCGTCTTAAAGATGGCCTCAAGTTGGGTAATGGGATTTGATTTGGACTGAGTAGCCCTTCTGAAAATTGATTTGCAATTCTGGTTGGGGTTCGCCAAATTTATGTAACTTTAATATATATATATGCAACATATAGATATTTACATGATCATCAATAAAGAAATCACTAAAAACTTAAATATATTCCTTGCATTGCAATCTTATATATAGTCCGCTTCTATGAGGAATTTCTCAAATAATTTTATTTGAGAGACATTATTTAGGGTCACATATGAATTTTTTTTTCAATGATCCAAACCATCTATTTGTTAAATCTACATTCATGGATCATCCATGCAAAAAATTAGACAAATCAAAAACCGTTTCGACATCCAATTGTGTATTACAAAATCAATGAACACGGTGCTTCAAGAAAATACTAAAATTTCAATAACTCAATTGAGTGGTTAAAATGATATTCAATTTTAAGTATTTTTTGTAGATATGATTCTTGAATGATTATCTAAAAATTAGACAGTTTATATTAATGAAATATAATGCATAGTGGGCCCTATAACAATGTCCCTCAAATAAGCTTATTTGAGAAATGCCTCAATGGAAGCTCTCTAATACATGGGCGGATCCATATAGGGGCAAGAGGGGTCAATTGACCCCTGCAAGTCTAGAATCCACCATTGGAGACGAAGATGTTGACCACTGCAAATTACCCACAAACTGCTTAATGAAATGCTTTAGAGGGTGCAACACAGGAGGGAGGCGTGAGTGCAAGATTACCTTATTTTCAGCATTTAAGTAAATATCTTTGTCCTTTTACTTTCATTTATTTTTTATATTACTTCATTTACTTAAGTTTACACAGGAAGTACCCCCAATTTGAATTCAAATAAAAATACTAAAAAATTAAATTCCCACCAAATCAAAGTATGAAAAATCAATTTTAGTGCAAAATACGATTTAGCCTAAAAATTATGGCTCATTAACTCATATATACTTCATACTAAAATCTCATAAAATCAAGTTTTCTTATTTGATGTGTAAGGAATAAAAGCAGCTAAAAATTATCTTGAGAAAATGATTATTCCGAAAAATCATTTTTCATACTTAGCTAATATTTTTACATAAAACAATTTTTCATGTATAATATTAATGTATGAAGGGACCTAAGGTCAATCTAGGTAAAGCCTTAGATGTTCAATCCACAAAGAGTTTTACAAAAATAACCTAACTCTTACATATTGAATAAATATTTGCTTGAATAAGCTATCCCTAAGGCAGTACTCATAAGGGTCCAAAGTTTGAGAGCTAGAGCCCCAAAGAAATGCAAATAAAGCTTTAAATCAAAACGATGATGAACCTAAAAAATGACTAAAATTCCCTCAAATGAGCAAGATTGCGCTAATATATACCAGATCTTACATCAAAGAGGACGAGACGCATTGGGAGGCAAAGAGGATTGCACTAATTTTTTGGTTTATTATCACATTCTTACATATGTTTTTGGTTTATTGCAGTGTATGTTTATTTTTTGAAGTTGATGCAGTTTTCTTTGATAATGAACATGAGTATTTTGTATGGTTTTATCTATTAATTATAAATTAGAATATTATCATTTCATTTCGATTGGTCTATTTTGTATATAAATTTTTTTTAACATTTTACTCGTTGATCCCATAATGAAAATTCATAAATCCGCCACTCAATATATATATATATATATGCGTGAATTATATAACACTGCCGACTGCCGAAGTGGTGATGGACAAGACCATTCGGTGCAGGTGCTTAAAGAAACCTCAACACCCCACCATGCCAATTAAGCCCACCCCCTTCTTCACTCTCTCTCTCTCTCTCTCATAAAAATAAATTAAATGAAGACATGGACTAGAAGAAAGAAAGGACCATGAATGATATGAATGCCAAGATATATAACGACAAAATAAGGAAAGAAAAATGCATCAGAATCAGCTTGCTTGCATACGCCAAGGGCTTTTCTCTTCCTGCATTCAAATTCTTGTGAACTTTGCTCCAATTGCACTTAAATTCCGCTCTGAATTCTCTGCCCCACCACTGTAGCATATGAACATGACAGACAGACTAATATCAAACAAAACAGATTCTTTATTTTTTTTCTTTTGCCAAAAACATAATTTTCTTTTTTTCACTTCAACTGTAATTCTGCAATTTTTAATCCTAAAGTTATCTTTCTGTAACATAATCTTTAAAGGGCGAAAAAGATTTTGACTAGCCAGAAAGTCATGCTAAAGGGTGCTGCCATGACAGGTATCCCAAATTAACCGTGTGAACTCTCCGACTATTCATAGCTATGAAAAAAAGAGTTACTATGTAAGGGTAAAATTACTTTTGGAATAAGAAATGGTTCAATAGTAAAAGAAAGTTGTTGTGACGGAAAAGTTAGGTGGATGAATACTCATTAATTAGTACGGATTTGCATACTCATTAATTAGTTAATTCCTCCAAAATTATTTTAAATACAATTTGTTTCATTGTGAGGAGTGAAAGTATGTTACTTTTTTCAAGATTTATGTTCTTTTCCTTGAGAGAAATGGATCAAAGTCGTATTTCCAATATGCGAAGATGAGTAGAAGAGGAGCAAAGCAAAAGGGGGACAATCTCATTTGCGATTCTTCAGAACGCAAGAGGGTTGGCTGGTGGTCGTTTTCATACTGAGGTGGAAGGTTACTCCAAATAAAAATAAGAGCAACAAAAATCACAAGGGATTGTTTTTTTTTTTTTTTCCTTTTTTTTTTATAAAAATAAAAAGTTCAGTGGGAGATTGATTACTTTCACCGCCACCAGCTCAGGACAAACTCACAACCTCCGAGTTGAAATGACTTACAGGTGGCATTCAACTGAGCAGTTGCTACCAGGTATGAATTTATATAGGAAATTACATATCGCACACCAATGAGGACTGTTAATAACATGACTCGAACACTGATGGACAGTACACACGGTGCAAGTACCTTACCAACTAAACTAACTCCGTTTGCTTTCTTTTATTTTTTCCCTTCTACTACTCATTGATATGCTTGTAAGTTGTTAAATCCCAATCCAAATACCAAGAAAAAAATACCCCCAATAAATCCTAAAAACAAATTCTGATTAGATTGAAGAGAGGTATGGATATAATTTATAAAGGGGGGGAAGACAACACCTGAAATGAAAGTGCAAAATATGAGTGAATCAGATGCGCACGTGGGCATGATGACACATAGATATATAGATATATATATATATATATATATATATATCTATAGATTGAGTTTCAGCCCAGCTATAGATATAGATATAGCTGATGGGCTGAATGCAAAGAAGCCGGGGGACCAGAGAGATCAATTGGGAAAGCTATAGCTATATATCGAGCTGGTTTTGCTCACTGTCTGTTTTTAGTATGGTTTGGCAGCTTTGCCCTATTTTTGCCAGGTGACTTGCTGTGACCTCCACAGTCCTTGTTATATAAACAGTCCTGCTGGTTGCAGAAAACCTAAATAATGGAGAAGAATAAATGAACCCCAAATGAATAATATTGTTATTTATTGGATTTAAATGAATTGTTTTTCTAAGTATAAGTGATAATTTAAATTATGGAAAGATGACGGGATTTTGGATTTAAATTAATTGTTTAGTGGTATCACTATGATCGGGTTTCGGATTTAAATTAATTGTTTAGTGGTATCACTATGATCATTTGCACAGTATCATAAAATCTAAGTCAAATGAGTAGAGATGATGATCCATATGATATTAAGTTGGAAATTAACTAGCACGAGATGGTGGGAAATTTCTAAAAATTTTGTTCATGGGTTGGTCGATTCAATTATATAAGAGAATCGCCTGATATACATACCTCATAATCACAATTAAAAACAGAGAGAAGATATAATTATAAAGGACAAAAATTAAAAATTAAAAAAGAAAAAAGAGAGGGGTGAAGGGTGAAAATTGGTGATGCGAGAACCTCCTATACTGCCGTGCTAGTAGTAGTAGCAGCAGCAGCAGCAGCAGTGGTACTTGAACCACCGCCGCCATCACCACCACCGACATCGCCATCGCCTCCTCCTTTAGAGGGACCCGCCGACACATTCCCGACAACCGCGGTGGCCGTAACGGTCGGCCGTTTCCGTTTCTTTTTCTCGTACGGAATCCCCCTAGCCTTGGCCTGACCTTCTCTCACCTCCCTCAAGTAAATCCTGACGGCCCGAGCCCCGAACGGATTCGACTCGGGCCGTCCGCCGTTCTCCTCGTAGGCGGCTCTGAGTCGTCCGATGAGCGCGTCGAGGCTGCCCCAGGCCTGCTTGAGCGGGCAGGCGCACGGCGCAGGGGGGTTGGGATGCCCGAAGTAGGGGCAGCCGGCGGCGTGGACCTTGGTCTTCCCGAACTGGTCGAGGTACTTGAGGAACTCGATCACGTGGGCCCCGCTGCACCGTGCCAGCGTCAGCGGCGGCTTGTGGTTCTTGAGGTACTGCAGGAAGGTGTTCCAGTCCCGCCGCTTCTGCGACTCGTAGCGGCTCGGCGGGGCTGGAGACGATGAGGCCTCGGCTGCTGCTGCTTGAACAACGGCACCAGCAGCGGCGGTAGCTGTCGAACCGGTTGCTGCCGATGATGGGCCCTCTCCTCCGCTGGTATTCGGGTCGGGTGGTCCGGCTCCCCCTGAAGCTGAATCCATTGTCTCTTCGTTTGGGCACTTATGCTAAAATATTTTCAACTGGGTATATAATATATGGTTTTTTTTTTTTCTCTTTCTGGTCTCTAAGTTGAGGCTTTGAATTGTTGGTTGTTTCTCTCTCTCTCTCTCCCTCCCTCCATGTGAGGGATGAATATTTGGGGATGGTGAGGTTTCGGAGGATGGGGATGTTAGTACTGTGGATCTTTTTCACGGGAAAGGTTCTCGATCGCCTCTTGGGGTTTTTTTTTTTTTTTTTTCCTCTTGGGTGAGTGAGAAAGGGCGGGGGGGGGGTTAGGGAGAGAGAGAGAGAGAGGAGGAGCGTTTGGTGATGGGACGTAAAAAAGTATGGATGAATGAATATGAATGAGACTCTCGCTCGCTCACTCTCTCATCTCACCCAAGAAAAAAAGAGAGAGAGAGAGAGAGAGGTGTAGATAGAAGAAGAGAGAATTCACAAAATTTCACATGGTGGCCCCTTTGGAAGTGACATGTTAACTATTCAACCCTCCTCCTCTTGCTGCTGCTGCTGCTGCTGCTGCTGCCTCTGCCTCTGCTGCTCTCTCCACTCCCCCTTAAATCTCTATTTTTCCACAAATCCAAGACACCCCCATTTACCATTTATACGCACCCATAAGGCGTTTGTGAATCAACACCTTTTTTCTCTCTATTTTTTAAATTCTTTCCCCAAAGAGCAAAAATTTGTTCAAAAGGGTAAAATGAAGTTCGAAATTTTATGAAAGTTTCGTAATCTTAGAGCTTAGATGGAATCAGTTATATTTTATGTGTACTTGAACAATACAATTTTAAATGGTGGGAAGTTCGTTGATAACCAAAAATGATATTCAACGGTTAAATTTTAAGATATGACAGACCAAATCATGTGATATATTTCTTGATTTAGAATGACCAAATTGTGTAACAAACACAAAACTCATTGAAGAATACCATTAGGTTGGTATAAGATTCATATAAAATCTATGTAGACTCCACCTTTTAAAAGAACAATTTATAGCACTAATGACTATTGCTAATACTTCTTAGATAATTGATTATATGTATTTGTAATGGCACAAGTACTTTTTTATATCTATTTATCTGTTAGAAATATTAATTTTTAAGCTCAAAGAACCTATCAAACCCTATGTCTCTATAAGTTAATATAATTATTACATATAATATATATTTACCTATTTAATATGCATGGTTGGGAACGTCATACCGAAGTTACAAAAACATATAATTCACCTAGTAACGTCATGATTATAACTTTATAAAAAAAAATTAAAAAAAAACTCTGAAAACTACTCTCAGGGGGAAAAAGACAATGTAATATGCATATATGTGGAAAACCATAGCTAGGGCCAAATATGATTGCGTGTCTGCAACATTGAAGGGTTGGTGCGTGGAATAACTAGTGGCTTGGAGTGGATGGTAAAATAGTGTTATTCCTTTGTAACTAAGTTTTTCTACTGAGGGAGGTCAAAACATCTTCGGGCCAATTAAGGACAAGAATGGGAAAAAATTGAAAACCCATTTTAAATTAAGGACCTCATTAGTGCTTAATCTTTGCTTCAATCAGGAGTGTACGTATGCCTACTCCATGGTTGGGACCTCATTAGTGTTGATATATAACATGAATGTGTTCAAGCTCAAGAGGAAATGGGTGCCCACTTTGAAAATGCTCACAATTCAGGAGGACATGGATTTGTATATTTCAATTTTTAGAAAAAAAATTGCCACTAATATTGAACTGAGTTATTGGAGATGGCATTAATGTTAGAAATCAATACTTATAATTCATGTTTTAAAGATAATAAAGTGCTTGTTTATTAGAAAGCAATCCCTTTGACGTCTAGATTTTCATGTTGTGAAGAAGTTTGGCTTCTTGTGATGCCCCGTTAAATTAAAGTGCTTTTAAATTATTATGATGCACCATGAAGAGAGAATTAAATTTGGGTATAAGTGAACATGACACACACGCTCTTGATCAACTAACCTAACTAACACGTCTGCATAAGTTACTAATTCTTACACAATCTCAATCATGTTAATTACTAATGATCTCACATTTAACTACTATCATGACTGTTTTAAATAATCAAGGTTTTTGTACCTTCATTTATTAAAAGTTTTTTTTTTGGCGATAAATAAGATTTCCATTGTAGAACTGGGCAAATTACAGAATTTGCAATACACAACAGCCCCTAAAGAAGGAGGGTTCCAGCCAAGAAATACAGATACAAATCCACAACACCACCTCATAAAGACTAGAAACAAACAATAATACAAAGCAACATCAACAAGCAATACCAGTGGAACACATCATAGTAAAACCCTGAGGGTGCGCATGCTAAATTAGGGAAGTCTTGCTTGAGAATTAATGTCCCTAAACGACCCGATTGACAAGATTTCATCTCCAATCCAATCTCTCTCTCTCTCTCTCTCTCTCTCTCTCTCTCTCTCTCTCTCTCTCTCTCCCCAAATATAGCAACAGACAATCAATCACATGGAGCTCCTCTTTTTTCTTTTTCTTTTTTCAGGGGTGAAACGTATTCGTGGGTTGTACGAAACGTGACAAATACTCTCTCGCACAAGAAAAAACCTTTTTTTCATTTCAAACAGGTAGCCTGTGTACAGTTGTGGTTACTCACTTACCATACTCCAAAATCAGTCTGTTCTTTTCATGAAAACTATCCATTGCATATTAATTCGAGACAGAAAATATATTAGTTTTGTTTGTTTTTCTTAATTTCTAGTTTGTTTGGTTTTCATTTTAAAAATTTAGAATAATTTCATTATAGAAAGAATCATTGTTGTAGCTGACCAATGGTTAATGAGTATCTTAAAATCTCTCAAAGGTTCATTTAATAATTTTTTATTTTATGATTATAAGAATTTTCTTTTAAACTTAAGAAAGATAGGAAGATACTTGCAATTCACACTCCCAATCAATCATGTCATCACTTTCAGTGTATCATGCATCATTAGCATTAGGGACCTCACCACTTGATCAAAAATAATCATTTACATCATGGTTATAATAAATGAACGATGATTACCATTTGTTTTAAAAGAAAACAGCAACAAAAAAACAAAAACAAAAAGTTGTAATGTTTAATTGAAAACACTAAGAAAAATTCAATGATTCCCTACTTCCTACAAATCACAGCTTGAAAAATATGTCAACGGTCGGCCGTTTAACGCTCTTGTGATACATTTCGAGTTTTAAAAATAAAAAAAAAAGGATGCAACATTATTAATGTTGATGTACAAAAGTTACAGAACGAAATATGTACCCGATTTCAGGTGAATGGTAAACAGCTACATCTTTTGAATAAAATCAGGACTTACATTTCAAATGCTAGATTCTTCCATGGAAGAAAAATATATGAAAAAACAAGGCAGAATAAGATCTGCAAAAAATCTGATCCTTGTGCATTTTGGGTTAAATCCGTGTACTGGATCACAGATGAAGAAAAGGGCTCAAAGGATCATATGCAGGGCATCGTAATTAATCTATGTATTAAGTACAAAAAGGTTGAAAATCCATTTCTTTTAGGAGACCAATTTGACTTAAGATTCTTAAATGTGATTACAAGTTGAGATAATTGTGATTATTTATGATAATATGTTGATGGTGGGTATCATTTATGGATGACCCCCGTGACGCATTGTCCAGAATCATATCAATTATCAGATGCAATTTGATCACTTTGATTCTTCTTTTCTATTATTTTATTTAATTTCTCCTTCATTGGCAATCTGCAATCACAAGGGTGTTTTAAAAAAAGAATACTTTTATTTTTGGTGCAAAAAAGAAAAAAAACAGTTGGACTTTAAAAAAATCACAAGGCCATTCTGCAGTGCTGGCCTCGTGTCTACAAGCGCCCTATTAAGTTTCTGGAAACAAAATTCTGACCAGCTTGGTATCAATGGTATAGGTAGTAATTCATCAGCAGCATGCTATATCCATGTAATATTTTGACTGATATTGTGCAGTGACTCACTAATGTATGGCATGAAAAACTTCTTCAAATGTCACCACCATTCGTTGATGCATTTTGACTCCGCATATATCAAAATGAGTCATTCATGTGTAAAAACAACTGTCTCCAACGCTAATTCAAATTCTTCAATCGTCCACAAATGGCGAGTGGGAAAAAACAAAAATATTGTCACGTCCTTATAAAGAGAATCAAACTTAGAGTCTCTAGTTTAAGTTTATCATTATTCCAACAATTAGAGTTTGATTTAAATGGTTTATATTTAAATCTGTCCTAACCCACGTTAGTAGAAAACTTGACCGTAGATTGAATGTCGAAATATACAATAAGTATTATTTCTGAAAAATAAATCAATTATGCACTGCTAGTTTTGCAATTTAGTTACGCAAAGATGCTAAATTTGTGTTTTTGCCCTGAAAAAAATAATACGTACAGATACGGTTCTTCTACTTTAAAGCAACATACGACCAAAAAAAAAAACATGGCGAGGGCCTGGTAGGAATAACACGTCTGCCTGATTATTGGCCAGAGATTTCAAATGGGGGACCAGTCGTACCATTAGGCTTTCAGCAGTGGGATTCCATATGTCAGAAGAAATCTAACAAAAGCAAATAGTAATAATTGTAAGGATATATATATATATAAATAAATAACAGAAAAGGTAGAAGATGACAAATTTGTGTGGGAAATGGGAATGACGAATTTCGTGTGAAAATGGTTGAATGTTGGTAAGGTTTTTGGTGTGGTGTTATAAATTTTAGGGTAGGTATGATCAATGTTTGGCCTTAGCAAGACTAGGGTTTTTCTCCCTAAAATACATTAAGGTCTTTTAAATGGAGGCTTATGGAATGAGAAAATGTTATATGGTTAGTAGTATTTAGCATTCATTTGAATAGACCAAGTCTAGTTTTAAATCTCATAAACGATAATTTAATATGAATTTTCGTTCAAAACGGGTTATTTTATTGTGTAATTCAAAACTTATTATAAGTGCATATATAACATGCAATATAATCTTATCCAATCTAATCCGATATATTGAATGTTGAAAAAGTTTAGAACAATATCATATTACTTAATGTTTTAGATGTACAAATTCATATAGCAAGATATTTAATACAAATGTCTCTAGCATAATCAGCTCGGATTCTTTTCCTCTTCATAAAAAAAATCTAAATCCGAGGAAACAGAGAAAGCGACTAACCAACTCTTGAACATGGGATTAGTTTTCTACCACACATCATATCGTGTTTTCATAATTAAGTTTTGACACTTAGTTAATGATAAGCTTAAGATGGCCAATTATTAGTCCTACGTTAGTACACATATTATTGGAAATCAATGCAATGATAAGTTAATGTGAAGGATTTCACCGTCTGATTTGGTAAAAGCCATTTCCAAATTTGACTAATGGTTAGCAATTGAAGCAACATAGATGCACGCCACCTCCTAATGGAAGATACTAATCTTAAGATGACTTGCAACCTAGGGACATAGGCATTACATAATGGAACATAAATCTATCAACTAATTTAATTTAATGATGGTACTTAAAACAATTAATTAAGAATGAGTAGCGTAGGAGAAGAAGATGATGGTTATAAGTTATAACTTAAATCGTGTGGTCTATGCAACTTCTTTTTTGTTTATTTTATGCAAAGGGAAAACGCATCCAATGCCTTCTCCCACATTTTCTTCTCAGGCCCTAAACTTAAGACAAGACATGTCAATTTCAAAACCCCACAATTTATTTTTGTGCAGTATTTAAATGCAAGATTTAAGTGTTTTCAAAGGTAGAAAGCCTTGCCCCACCACAAACGATTCCTCTTAATCATTCATCATTTCAAGCAATCAAGGATGGCTAAGAAAATGATGCCCCATGTAGATTGCAGGATATCCCTATGCCTGACCCAAAATTTTATACATTATCATTGCACTCTCTTATCGCTTAAATCATTCTTTGCCATTATTACAAAAGAGAAAAAGAATAAGAAAATCTTTTCATTACTGTGTTTCGTGGCTGAAAGTCTAAAACTTATTGTAAACTAATATTAACACGCAAACGATTGTATAACATAAACACCATATGGCCTGCATAACACATGTGATTTTATAATTTACATATGAAGCTTATTTTCACACAAAAAGAAAACGTATTGAATTTTGAAGCTCCCCATTGGACAACTGAGCTATGAAATGAAGCTATCCATCCCATCAAGTCAAGATTGGGAAAGCAATAATTGAACAAGGAAAAGGATAAAAATCCACGGATTGAAGGGTCAAAATCAGCAGAGATTTACATAGAAAAGTTTAATAGATGAAATACTATGATTTGCTTAATTAAGTAAGAGATTTAGATTTAGATTAAGACCTTCAAATGACCTAAGACAACTGTACAATTGAGTCGCATAAAATAAACTTTAAAGCAAAAAAAAATCATCAAATTTCTATTTGTTCTGGGCTCACAGACTTCTTCTTTCTTCTTTTTTTTGGTCGAAAGGTAACAATTCATTGAAGCAGCAATCCAACTACAGACCACCATTCAAAAGTAGGAAAGCCTACAAAAACAGACTGAAAAAAGAAAAGCAAAACAACTCTATAGAGACAGCATGAAGCTTTTCCCCATTCAGACTGTGACCTTAGACAGAATTGCTAGGAGGGCACGGCAGCCCGTCAGAGACCAAAACATGAACCACAGACTTCAATTGGAGAAATGATATTGGTGGTTCATGTTTTGGTCTGTGGTTCATGTTTTGATCTTTATTGAAAGCATTGATGTTGCATATAGGCATCTTATACGTGTAGTACTCATGTCCTTGTTTTATTTATTACTCCCCACCCACCATTCATGCCTGCTGCTCCCATTCTCATGTAGGGTCTATTTTTTTCTGATGTTGATTTAAAAGCCATGAAAATTCCAGGACTACTTGCATAGACCCCAAAAGGAGAGATAAAAAATGAAACGAAAAAAACCCAACTACGTGTTATAATCACGGTGGCCAGAGACTTGTAATTTAAGGAGTTCGTTTATTGAAGTGTAGAGGTCTTGTGTTCGGTTCACCCTCCCTTAATACTGCGCATATATAAGTATAAACTATTCAAATCATATTGTGCCCATGGATCAATACTTAAGCATTTTCACAATCAAGGGTTTCAAGTAGTAAGAGAGATTTTATTAGGAAAATTACGGGTCTCTTCTCGTATCTTCATTTGTGTAATTTTGTTTCATTATTTGTGTATTTGGGTCATGGACTTGCAGGAATCAAAACTTATCCAAGGTACAGTTTTTTAACTTTCTTTTTTCATGAGTGCAGTGCATAGGCCTCACTTTTTCATTTGTCCACTTCTTGACTATAAAAGCAGTCTAATCTTAATCGAAATGCTGGCCCCACTCATTCTCAGCCGTACATATGGGGGTGGGGAGACTTTAAGGTAGTTTCTGGACCTATGATCTTTTGATGGGGCTCCAGTGAGTGATACAAAAAACCCAGATACTCATGATATTACCCATATGCTTCATGGAACATGTACATCTACTGTAAAAATCTTATGTGTGAAGTTTTACCTCCAAACAAGTTTTACATTCACAGACATGCTACCTATTATTAATATTAAAAATACCGGTTCGCATTGGTTGAATGAAAACATAATCTAATATGGCTTGATATTGTAAGTGTGTTCACAATGCAATGCAAATTGCATCATAGAAAAAATATGCTAAAAGTCAGTTCAAGAAAGGGGCATTCCAAGAATTGAACTCGGGACCTCTCGCACCCTAAGCGAGAATCATACCACTAGACCAAATGCCCTAGATGGGTTTTGATTTTCTTCAGAATTATTAAAACAAACAGTTCGGACTGGTCTGCAAGAACATTTACCAAATTCACATAGGAAAATTAGTGAAACAATTAAGATTATCGATTTGGAATTACTTTTTAGAAGCTTTAAAGCCTGGAATATTATTGATTCTCAAAAATTCGAAATCTTACCATATGCCATCGGCAACACAACACGGATCCATTTCAAATTCCAAAGCAAAGATGAAAAAACAGTTTCATTTCTATGGGATTTCCAAATCAAGAAGCCAAAACCATCTCTATGAAGAATGACTGGAATAAAATATCATTAAGAATGAATATTATTAACTACTGTACAATATCCTGAAAACATTATTAATCACATGAAACGACCGAAAGAGCTACACGAAGGTCATTTGAGGTTCCACATGTATACATTCTATATGTTTCTACTTCTTCCTGATAAATTGTGGGAGTACGGGCGGCATAGTGATTCCCACTGATTTTATCACGCTTGGAAAATATTATCTCCCTCAAGATCGGTTCGTGGCCGTTGAGAAGATTACCCAAGCTCAAAACTTTTCTCCATGACTGGTTAGCAGTAGGAGGTGTAAACATATTCGACACAACCAGTCTTTCATGCGCCCTTACTGGTTGCTTCTTGTCAAACTCCTGCAAAGATAAGAGAGGCATATGATTAACAATTACTGGGGCTTCCCACTAAAAAGTATGGCTCACATAAAAGCTGTGATACAATTTTTCAATTCCTCAAACAACGAAAAGTTCTGATCCCTTGGTAAGACTTATGCTTCCTGATTAACACCCTATAGACATGAAGGCATTATCTGCTGGACTGCAATAATAAGAAGGTTGTCATGAAAACAGGCCTTTTACCTTTTGAGCGTTGTCTCCTGAGGAGCTTGTTCCCATTCTAGGAAAATAAAAGCTGCAGCAGTCAGAAAATATTGCTTCAGAGAGGCGTGGGGCTTGCAAGAACTTACAGATGAAGAGAAGCTGCAATAGCAAGTAGCTTCTCAACATGTTCAAAAACACCACACAGCCGTCTTATGTCTTCAATAGTCTCACTGCCAGGTGATAGATGATTTGCTGGAACAGAAACTGAAATTGTAAATGCTCACTCCAATGTTAGAGTCAATGTACATATACACTCACACAGACATATTAGTATTTGTTTTTTCTTTTCTAAAATAAACACACTAGGCAACCTTGCAAAGGCCTCAATGCAGATGTCATAGTAATGTAAAGTTGATCCATTTTGGTTGCCATCTGCTTCAAGCCTCCATAACTAGTCTGGTTTAAAGTACTTGCTGATGCTCTGAAGGCAGTACAAACCATTTGCTCAAGCAACTGATGCGGCCGTACCGTTTCCAGGTAATGAAGGATCTATGGAATGCAACATTAGAAAATCATTACGGAGATACTGCACATACCATAAAGACACAGGAGCCAACCAAAGATAAACTATTGCAAAAGGGAACCAATTTGATTTTTACGGACTAACACAATGCTAACCATTGAGCAGCACATCATTTGTTTGTTGTTATATGTAATCTATTATTTTTGTTACATATAGTTTTAAACCTAGGATCTACTGTCCTCACACCACCCATCCCATGACACTTAAACTAAGGCTCAAGGGCATTCTATGTTTTTTTTCTTCTTTTCATTTGATCATATTTCAATGTGAATACTTAGTGCCATGAGTCCCCCACCTGGAAGTAAGAAAATCTGCTTCCCTTTACTTACAGGAGTTTATGCCTTCAACACAAGGCCATGGGAATTCCTTCATCAGGTTTCATCCAATTTCATGTATATGGGCCTATTCCATTTCTGTTGGCCCATTGAGCAAGTAAAATTAATTGGTTAATGCACAAGTGCCCAACCAATCACCTGACCAACAAAACACAATCCATTGCTGGATTGGGTTGGTTCTGTTTCAGGTTTAGGTGGTAAAACGCCCCAAAACTGACCCCACCCGATCCATGGACACTCCAACTCTCATGGACCCTTTAGACAACAGACATGCAGCAATGATTTTCTACAGCATAACTGTTCTTAAGTCAGTTTACCTTTTCTCCTTCTCTGTTTGGATCCATAACTGGCTTTTGCTCAGAAGCTGGCAACGCCAGTGCATCATTCCAAATTTTTCGCCATAAATTGCCATGCTCAGACATTCTCTTTGAAAGCCGTCCTTGAGGAGGCCAGTCAGCTTTTGAACCCTCTATTGCAGGGCTCTTGGATGATCCAGTCTCTTTTTTGTCATCACTCTCCCAATCTCCAGGAGAATGCCATCGAATAAAATCTTCAAAAACAGAATCTGGATTTGCCGCTTTAAATGCTGACATGTCTAATCAAAATTTAACAGCTCATAAGTGACATGTTAAATTTAAACAGCATCTCAATATGGTACCCACTAATTGTTAATGTCTATGTGCAAGTCGCGTCCCAAAATAAAGAGAATTTAAAGCTTATTACCTGAAGCTAAGATCTCTTTCTCCAACTGAGCAGAAAAGTTCTGCAAAAGAATAATTAATAAGATTATCACAGTAATCAAGATACTTAACACATGGAGAACCATCTGATCCCATACTAATACAAAGAACCTTGTGAAACTTAAGACAAACATAATGAATGTCTGAATCTTACAAATGAGTCGCCTAAGGCTTCAACAGCATGGAGCCGCTCTTCATGCATGTCTTCTGTCATAAGTGGTGCCTCCTACAATGATGAAGTGGAAAAATATCAACTTTATATTCTCCAGGCTTGGTAAGAGCACAAACTATGATTGGTAGTTAATTGGTAGTATGTGTTACATCAACCTGCGTGAATGGTGCATGCATGCTCTGATATGACTTCAGGAGCATCATAGGCCCTGCCACTCCAGCTGAACCCCTCCGGATACAATCTGAAGGTTTTAGATCAGTAGGTTCTGCATCTTCAGACTTAGTACTAACTATAGATACACTGTTTTCAGAGTGTTGAGAATCATCAGATGTTGCAGGGCTGCTGCATGATCAAGGTAAAGTGCATAAATCATATGAAAACTTATCTTTCTTTGTAAATTGATAACCATCTTCCCTAGTCGCTGACTGTACATTGACTTAATAAACAACTGCACTTCATAACAGACCACTATACTTTTCCTTTGCTCAAAATAGATCTTAATTATACTCCAAAACAAAATTTTATAGTCTGAAAGAAAAACGAAGAGATAATCCAACACAATCAGTTAGTATTTAATGAAGAAAACCAAGGAGATCTCACTTGCTTAGTTCACCTGTCACGTTTCCCATCAAAGTTTTCACCAGGTGTTTGCATTATACTTGAGCTGTCCTCATCTAGACTATCTTCCTGCATTTTTAGGCCAAATAAGATGGTCATGCTGAAGTCAAGAGGAACTGTGATTTAGGTAGAATTAGAACATAAGCAGTAAGATCATATTACAAAAAAGGAATTTAAAAACACCATTTTCACCTCGATTTGAGGAGATGAATGATCCTGGCTTCCAATACAATCTTGAAAGTCTTCATTCAATTGGCGCTTCCTCTCAATGCATATTGCAAGCTGAAGAGAAAAGCAGCAAGCTGAAAATGTTTTTGGCTTGGTTTCATGTGCTTCAAAGGAATTATCATGTGATAAGGTCAAATGCCAAAATTTGCACATCATATCTTAAAATTAAAATTAACATGTCAGGCATATTACTTCAATCACAATTTGATCCACATAATGGTATACTTTGTGTGTTCATCGCTGTCTGTACATTGACAAGGAGTCATGGTGCCATACAGCAAAAATCATAAGCTTAGATCAATGTTCTTATAGAAGGCAGATATGCAAAGGTTCTAAATTTTTTAATCCATCTGTTAACCAGTGTGTAGAAACTCTATTCAGAGATATTTTTTTTTTTTTTTTTTTTTGGGGTACAAACAAATTCCATCAAACTCATGGAAGATATCTACAGATAATTACCATGTGAAGTTTCTGGTTAATCAAGCAAGTGGACAGGTCAATTGCACCAGTGGTTGGCATTAGGGGCAATGGTTGTGATTCTTCCCAACACCACCTAACTTCTCGAACGAACTCTATCCAGATAACAGCAATAGCTGATCAAACATACAGAAAAACCAACAGCTGGTCATAATTTAGAAAATAACATCACTAGGGAATGAATCCAATAAGCTGAATGGGATACACAATAAATAACTTCTTCAAATGGTTTTAACATCTGAAATATTAGAAATCTGTTTCTTACACATACCACGAATGTTGCAGTTTCCAAACCAAAGAGAATGTAAACAAAACTGTGCAAAAAGGGATTCAAGAGGTGCGCCTTTAATAGCTCGAGCAGTCTTATGCTCAGCAGCAGCAACATCTGGAAATCGTGCACCTGCAGATATAACAATGATACTCAGCAACCATGGTAATATATTGTCAAGGGTGTATTTTAATTAACAACATGAAAATGTATTGCAGGAAGGGAGCATACCATCATGAAAGAGTTCCTTAAGCACACGATCAATAACTGTAGGTGGGGGTATAACCATTGAGGATTTCAAATTATCGGAGCCTGGATTTTCAACTACCCACAGAAAAACAAATTAAGAAAAAGAGAACGTGGGCATCTCACAAAATCAAAATGCCATCTCCAACTCATGAAACAGAAACATGAAACTTAATGAAATTCAAACCTGACACAAAATCTTCCATAAACTGAGCCTCAAAGGACATATTCAATGCCTCAAGCAAAAGGCACAGTTGAGAAGCAAATCCAATTCTGTTTCTTTTGGAAGAATCAGTTCTGAGAGAAAAATATTCATCAGAAAGCTTAATAAATTAAGCACAATACAAAATAACACCCCATTTTAGGTGCTTCATATGTGCACCAATTAATAAAAACGACGTACTGGCACTTTGAACATGCGAATCATTGGATATTGCTTCTAAAGATAAAGTTCAGCTTTACATAAATTTTACTTGAGGAGATTAGAGTTCAAAATGATATAATTTAGCCACCCAAATTATACAATTTGGGGGCTAGAAGCTATGAGTAAATTCTCTTGTCACATTTATTGTGCTAGAAATGAACGATAAGAACCAAAATCTTGCCAATATTCACAATATTGCATGGACAACAATTATGACAGGCATAGCTTTTACTTGATAAAAAGTGATAAATATCATGGAAAGAAATACTCACAAGCTTGAAGACATATCTGGAGATAATATCCAATTTTGAGCTTCATGGGGCGAATAATTTTCCAGTTCAGCCATTTCCAGGGAGCTCTCAACCACCTTTTCTGACCATATGGCAACCAATTCAAATCCTGTATGCAGACGATACATACATCAAACTAAATGGAAGACATATCGTCGACACTGAACAGGCAAAAAGTAGGATGACTCTTAATCATTTTTTATTAACCACAATTAGTGTAATTTATTAGGTCCCCTCATAAAAGAGATGATAAAAGAATAAATACATTTAGGAACAAAAAGAGAATATCAACTCCATATTGAGTTATCGAGCATGTCAAGGATAATATCAGTAAACAACATACATGTGATTTGAAGGAAAACCGAAGACATCAGCCCAGACATTCATAATTAAAGAAAAAATCTGACTATGGAAAAACCAAAAACAGGAAGCATTACAATGAATAGTTCAGGATAAGATTACCTTTTATAGGGTCTTCAGCAGAATACCACTCACTCCATGAACAATCATCATCCCACTGTGTTCTATTGTGAGTATCACCACCAAGATCTATTTCAGATTCAGTAACATTTGGATCATCTCCTTGAACATCATCATCATGAGGAAGGGATCTGTAGGTTAGCTTCATAGTAAAATGGACTTTGAAAAGATGCATAGAAAAGTCCAATGTGGAGTAGGCCTTCAACAACAAATGGAAAATAATTAGAATTTGGAGAAACAGGGAACTAAAAGTTAACCTTAAAGACAATACAACTTCAAATTCCCCCACTAAAAACTTGGCACGAACATATGACACAATCACTGAGATCATAGCAAAATATACAGAACAAGATAGGTACACAAAGAACATATAATTCCAAGAATAAAAATAGAGAAAAGCCACTATTATTACTTGAGAAAAAATAGACTTTTGGAATAAAGAAAGAAAAAGGGTTTTGCCTCTCCTGAGGAAAACATAAAAATAAAGTATTGCATAAATCAGATTGCAAAAAAAAAAAAAAAAAAAACCTTACAGCTTCAAAGTAAAGAATAAAAAGAAACACCAGGAAGAAATAATACATAAAACATCATATCAGCTTCAAAGCATAGTGGTGATGCCAGCTCAACAGGTAAATGAATCACCAACATGAGACAGTAAGAGTATATAAAAAAGAAAAGAAAAAAACAGCATACAACTTATGGAGGTAGAAACTTACAAATTTTGAAACAAACAACTCATACAATCCTTCCAAATGCATGAGTTTTACTGGAACCTGGTTACCAATATGATCAGCCTCAAATCTTCTTGTAAAAACTGTTCCCATATTTTGGATTCCAATGTAAGCTTTCCTAGAAGGTACATGTACTGGAACAAACGCTGGCCACAAACTGCATAGCCAAATTTTAAACAAGATCGCAAGTTAATAAAATATACTCAGATAATGAACCGCATAAATTATCTAATACCATGATAAAAAGTTAATAAACTGCTGGCTACTGATTGTAAAGGAACACTATGTGGATATTGATCTAATACCAGACATTAGAACTGATCTAGGCATATGTCAAAGAATAATCAAAAGTTACAAAAAAAGAGTTTCAACTTGGTATCCCGCCCACCTTGAACAATTCGATAAAGCAATTGCAACTGCACTTAAAAGCTTGCTAGCCTCAGGTGCATCAAGAACCACGCCGCTGGCACTTTGAGGAGCAATTACCTGAAGATAAATACTCAACAAGTTTGAAGCCAAAAGAAAAAATCACTAAAGAACAAAATAAAGAGCTAAAGGTGTCAAGTTAAAACATACCAAAAATTCTTTGACCCCAAAACACAACTGCAAATCATGCAATGTGGAATTCCAATCAATAACTTTGCCTGTACAACCACGACATAATAAATTAGCCTCCCACATTAATATTGTAATTACAAATTTATGACCGAAATTCGTTGTTACCTTCATTTTTGTTTCCGAAGTAGTATTCCATACAATAATTCTTTGCTGAAAACTTTAACTCCGACTTCACCTTATATAAATCCTCTGAAACTTCCCTGGCATCCTTTTTCTATAGACAGAAAGAATACACGAAATCCACAATGGAGGTCAAAACCGAAATCAAGAGACAATAATAACTTACATGCTTCAGCTCTCAACAATATCAAACTTAGCAATGCAAAATAGCAGTAGCAATCAAAATGCTTGTATGTGTGGTGAATGATTCAATTACATTATTTGATTAATAGAACAAGCTTCTTTAAGCATACCAACAGATTTTTTGGACCGTCTGCCATCCATTGCCGACAAACAGCTTCTATGTCAGAAATGAACCTGTAAAACATGAAATTTATAAATCCAAATTAGTTGCATATGAATTTACTGGGTCAAAAATATCAGGGTAAAAAAAAGATGATCTAAATGAATTACCTTTCCCATGAAGAGGCGAGAGTGAAATCATCAAAATGTTCAACCTGCAACAAATATTATTTCTGTTAGTATCGAGCTTGAAACTTTTCTTGCTTAGCTATCATTAGTGGCGTTGAAGTGAAATTCAAGTTCAAAAAATAAAAATAATAATAAAAATTCAGGCAAATTACGACGTGAAGCTCAATTCACTACGAATTAAAAATTACGATTATAAATGAAAATCGAAAATTTCGAAACAATGGAGGAGAAACCTCTTCCTCTTCAACTTCAGCTTCATCGTCTCCGTCAGATTCCATCCTGCTCGAAGACGCCATGTACAGAAAGTAGCAGAAAATGTGTAATTCGGATTGAATATACGACGTCGTTTGGTTTTACGAAATCGTGGATTGAGATCTGCTCTGTAGATGAAGAAATACGATTAAGATCTGTAAAGTGCGGGAATCAAAGGGACTTCTCCTGCTTCTCACTGTTGTACCTTTAAGCAAATTGCAGTTTCCACACCAAAGTTTATGATAAATCGTAAAAACGCCCTTACAGTTCTGAATTTTGCAATTTCTCCCCTCGAAGTTCAAAAAAGCGCTAACTGATTATCAAATGAATTATAAATAAATAAATAAAAATCATAGTATCTATGAAATGAAAAGAATAAAAAAAAAATCTTGAGTACAGCCGCGCGGCTATACTATTCAAAGGCAAAAAGGGACCCGCCGAGCGTTGAGTATCGAGTGTCGCCGAGCGGCTATACTCTATAAATAGAATTTTTTTTAAAGGTATAGCCGCGCGGCTATACTCTATAAATACACTTTAACATTGAATAGCAAAATCTGAATTTCTCTTTTTTAATTACTTTAATTAGTAGCTGTGTTTTAATTATTATTTACTTAATAAATAATTAGTATTTAAATATTTTAATAATATGTGAGTATTTTGTGTATAACACATGAATTTTGTATGCATTATTGAAAATTTTGTAAAAAAATAAGTGTATTAAACATGAAAAATACATACATACGTGTACAATATGAATATTAAATGTGAAAATGAAAAATTCTTTAGACGGGTAATAACTCTGGAAAAATAAAAACTCAAAAGGGGACAATAGAGGCTCGGTTAATGGCCTAATAGTAATGCTTTGAAAAAAAAATGGCCTGATAGTAATGGATAATACTCTAAACTACTCTTATCGATAAATAAAATTTTTGGAAAAATAATTATTATTTTAAATATAAAAAAAACAGGTTCTATGTCCAGCGTATAGCCGCATGGCTATAGTATTTTAAAAAATTTTAAAAAACACGACCCCAGCCAGGTGGCTATACTCTTTTTTTAATAAAAAAAATCCGGCGTAAGGCCGAGGCGGCTATACTCTTTTTTTAATACAAAAATCTGGCGTAAGGCCAAGCGGCTATACTCTTTTTTATTTAAAAAAAATTCAGGGTATAGCCGTTCGGCTATACTGTATATATATACTAAAAAATTAATTAACCTAAACATACTAATTTTCTGATTTTTTTTTTTTAAAAATAGTATAGCGGTTGGGTATACTCTATTTTTTCCTTATTTTATTTTTAAAAATAGTATATCCTTGCGGCTTTACCTATTTTTGACACGTGGCACCTAGGCGCTAGTCGGGTCTTTTTTTAATATATATATATATATATATATCTTATAACTGGGTGGCTATACCTAGCGGTTTTAAATTTTCTTTAAAAAATAGTATAGCCGATTTTATTAATGCTTCTTAAAAGTAGTACTCTATAATTGCCTCATTTGTTTTAAAAAATTGTACAGCCGATCGGCTATACTCGGTTTTTTCTAATTTTATTTTAAAATAGTATAGCCGCATGGCAATACTCGTTTTTCCCTAATTTATTTTTAAAAAATAGTATACCCCTTAAGTAGCATAATATGGATTTGTCTTTTTTAATTACTTTAATTACTAGTTATGTTTTAGTTATTATTTACTTAGTGAATTATTAGTATTTAAATATTTAATTTAAGAAAAAAATAGAAAATTTTAATTACTATTTATTAAGTAACATAATTCATGAAGTTAATTAAAATATTCAATACTAATTTTTCACTAAAGAAATAGTAATTAAAATATAATTACTAATTTAACTAATTAAAGTACTAAAAATAAAAATAGAAAAAAAATTGATTAACCTAAACATACTTAGTTTATATTTATTTTATTAAAGAAAACCTCTCCCAACGAATATTGACACACATGTCTATCCCAGCGAAATTTGCCGTATTAGACATTTCCGACGAAAGTTCATCAGTAGAAGTTTCTTTCGTCCCTGGAGAGGTCTAATCCAGCAAATTTCACTAGCATATACATGTGCCGATGAAATATCGTTGGGAGAGATCTTCTTGCTTTTTTTAAATTTATTTTTAAAATATAAAATTAGTTTCTTTACTTTTGTTTTTTTGGCCAACTTATTTAATTTAATATATGTAATTAAGCAATATCTTAGCCTTTTTGAATTACTTTAATTAGTAATTATGTTTTAATTATTATTTCTTTAGTGAATATTTATATATGTTACTGATTTCACAAATGACTAAATAAATAGTAATTAATTGTTTTAGTAGTCCCCTTTTAAGGATGTGTTTTTGGTGGGCCCGGTATTAGCAATGTCATCTAAGACCAAGATTAAATAAAACAAAAATTGTACTAAATTTAGTCCATGCCAAGCCTACGTAACAAAAGGCCCCTTAATAGATAAATTGTCAATTTATTATCATTGAAGGACAAAAATGAAAATTGAGGTGTAATTAAGGGACCATTGCAAACAAAAAACATTATTTTTATTTTATTAATCATTTAGAATTCAAACTTTATGGATAAATTTGGTGTGCCTATCATTGTGGTACACACATACCATTCACATTATTTGAGGGAATACATACGTGGAAAGAGGGATATAATATGCTTAAATATTTTTATTACAATCAATAACAATAATCAGATTTCTTCAATCATTGTTGAGGAAACGTCTGAACCACTGTGCAGAGTGTTTTGGGTGTCTTTCCGGTCTATGGTTGTAATCTACATAGTAAAGACCAAATCGAGTGTATCCAGAATTCCATTCAAAGTTGTCTAACTATGACTATGGAAAATATCCCTTCACCTTGACACCCCGCCTACACAAACAAAATACAAGAATACAGAAAAATCAATTACAAAGATGTCAAAGTATTGATTCAATAATGTAAAAGCAAGAAGGCTAGCATGTATAGAGTTATTTAATTTATCAATATGGCTAAAAAATAATTACCATTTTCAGTAATGTAAATGACTGGATCACGATAATTATCTCTTGTGTAGAGTAAAAGCTCTTGAATTCCTCTGGGATAAACATTGAGCCAGTCTAAAGCACCCTGCACCACCATTTGCAAATAATTGAGGTTATTATAAGTAAAATTTGTATGTGCAAAATGATTAATCGTCCAAATGCTAATATCTTAAACTTGTAATTCGATGTATACCTTTGGACCAATTGGGATCCCGTTATGCTCGACTACCAAAACATAGATGAATATCATAATCTAATTTGTCTAAGAAATTAAATTGCTCGAATTCGTCTTAAAATTGTACTCACATGACATTGTAACATGAGCGTTTGCTGTGTAGCTTGGATAACCACCCTTACGTGCATCGCTTGCATAGAAACCAGAATAGTAATTTATTCCAAGAAAATCCATTGACCCAGCTAGCAACTTCGATCCTTCTCTCGTGAATCTAGGTAACCGTCTATCAAGATTAGATCGCATGCGTTGTGGATAATCACCACTTGTCAATGGCTTTGCAAACCTTAAAAAACATGAATAGTCAAGCATGAAGTTAATATTAATACAAAGAATTGATAGGTAGTAAATTATATTAGGAATATACTTACCATCCATACATAAAATCCAAAGCTCGTAAGGCAGCTTCTTTATTTTTCTTTGGCTCGGAAAGAGGCACAAACCAGTGTGTCCCATTTGTTATCCCTATATTTCCTTTTTGAGATGCCTAGACAAGGGCATTGTTTTTAGTTTGTTTAAAGTGAAAAAAGGGCTTATTAATGACAATCATCACTCATCCAACGATACACTCATGCCATCATTGATGTTTGTACCATATCTGACCCTCCCCTCCATCAAGTGACACGTGGATCAGAGAAACTCCCAAGTACCCAAGGCTCCGAACAATCGGCATCGGCTACCGATGATATTGTCTCAAATGAGCAAGCCGTCGCTGCAGAACCTACAATCGGTAGTCACTACCAATTCTTCAGAATCAACCTCGAAGTACCCACACTTGAAATATCTAAGGACTCGTGTCAACCTCATAGGGCTCTCCCACGAGTCCCACATCGAAATTAAGTACTAAGAGCATACAAAATGCCCTCTATAAATAGGCCCCTTCACTACAATCAGGGGTAAGACTTTTCAGCTTGACTTTTATGCTAAATATATTGTCAACAACAAAGAGCTCTTAGAAACAAACTTACTTTGGCATCAGAGGGTCTTAGGCTGGTTCCACACCGGTTTGGGATAGACCTTACGAGTCTCGAACTTCCTCCTATTCAGAATCAGCATCCGAGGACAGGAAGAATCTGCATCTAACACTCAATCGATATACTAGATCGTCCATATCACTTGTAAGTTGCACTCATTTCTATCTGTTCATTTTTAGCGTCAACAACTGGTACTTTTGCTACTACTTCTCTTATTTCCCTTTATCGTTTCTATTGTTTTCTCTCATTGTACCAATTGCCCAATACATTAGATTAGTGTGCATGAGGTGAAACTAAAGAATTGTCGGGTATTAGTCAAATAAGGATGAAGTCTGAGCTGGAGAATTTGTAGGAAAAGGAGGAAATGTATTAGAGTCAGCGTGCTAGGGTCAAATGGTTAAAGGAAGGGGATGCAAATAAAAAAAAATTTCACCTCTCCAGTATTCAAAGGAGGCAACGTAATTGCATCACGAAGTTGAAAAGCGAGGATGGTAGTTGGGTAAGTGGCCAAAGAGTAATGAATTTCAAAACTTCTATTGCAACTTGTTTACCTCGAATGGTAATGAAGATTGGGGTAACGTGCTTGATTGTGTTTCTCCTATGCACGGGGGCTATGAACCAAGCCTTAACAGCCCCTTATACGGAGGAGGAAATGGCAAGATGTTTGCTTAAACCCAAGAAGTCAGTCATCATGGTTTGGAGGGTATGGTAAACTCCTTTATATTGTGCTGATCCAGAATGGGAGATCATCAAAGAGCAGTTGCATAATAGTGGAATTAAATTGGAAGGTTCTAAATGAACAGAACTAGTGTTGATGTACGCTCTAGTGCCTTATATCAGGGTGTTTTCTCATAGTTTTTCTGCAAATATAACATGAAGGAGATTCGTGGAAAGACCAAAGCTAACTAGTTGTACGATAAGAAAATCAGCGTCTTCCCGTACTTATGGGTTTTGGTGTCTGCGGCTCCAACATCGTTTTGGCAGGCGGCATTGAACCGGAATTCGATGGATGCGGCAATTTTATTTTGAGGATCACAATAAGTTGAAAAACATGGATCATATACCAATTGTCTAGGATAAAAACACTTTCACGTTCGGGCTGATGTCCTCTCCAATTTCCTTGTTTAGAAGATCAAGCCCCTCACTCACTCCCTAAACCCTTTGACTCTTTCATTCGGGACGGAACAATGGCAGCGAAGAAAATTGAAAAACAGCCAATCAATCTTCCAATAATTCCTTCAATTTATGAAAAATTCGCTCAACTATTTTTCCTTTCACTTATATCACTTAAAGCACCATGCCCGCCACCGCCTATTCAAAACTTTTTCTCTTGTTTTATATATATGGTGGACAATACATAATTAATTACATCAATGTTGATAATATAACATAGAAATACAGAATGATAAAACAAATACTAAAGCTAGGGGGACTAAACAGTTACATCAAAGGATTGGAAAGAAACTATGAAAACTATGAAAGCTAGGGGGACTAACTTTTTTTTTTCCCTTCATAAAACTATGAATAAGAAACCCTAATCTTTCCACAGCATCTATAGAAAATGATTCTCATTACAATAAAATAGAAAGGAAAATCAAAGCATTGGAAACATTTAAAAGTAGGTTTACCAAAGCATATCCTTAAACAAGGTCGCGCTGGTGAATGTTCTAAAATAACTTATATAATAGTATGCTGGAGATATGACGGCATTAATGGTGTCTAGAGCCTGCAAAAATGCATCAGCAATATGGAACACGCATTCACCTGATAATGATATGTTGGTTTTTTATCTTAATGAGTATTTCAAAATATGTTTTTTAATACCAAATATTTTAGAATTCAAAATCAACTTTAATGTTTGAACGTTAGCTAATTTGATTTAATTGCTTTCTTCAATTTGAATCTTTATTCTAATTGTTGATAACATTCAATTGGTTTAATTGTGAAAAATTATGTAGACCTACTCAAATATCATTTACTTGTTTGTTTATTCTGGGCATTAAATTGTTAAAATTATGTTGGAACGTTAGCTAATTAATTACTATTTATGAAGTAATTTATGAAAGTGTTAAAATATTTAAATATTCAATAAAGAAAAAATAATCATTATAATATAATAAATAATTAAAGTAATTAAAAAAGGATAGATATTTAATGACATATATATATATTAAATTAAAGAAATTGGGCAAAAAATAAAAGTAAAGGAACTAATTTTATATTTTAAAAATAAATAAAAAATAATGAAACTCATTTATTTCAACATAATGCCATTTTTAGTCATTATACACAACTCACAACACTTTCATAAAAAAATAAAAAAATTGTTGGCACTAAAACTTGAACAGATAGAGATGAGTGCAACTTACAAGTGGTATGGATGATCAAGAGATCGATTGAGTGTTGGATGCAGATTCTTCTTCCTCCTAAATGCTGATCCTGAATAGAAGATGAGCGAAGCTCGTGAGGTCTATGGAACCGGTGTGGAACCAGCCTAAGACCCTCCGATGCCAAAGTAAGTTTGTTTATAGTAGCTCTTGCTGTTGACTATATAGAAGTATAAAAGTCAAGCTGAAAAGTCTTACCCCTTTGTTGATGGTGAAGGGGTGTATTTATAGATGGCATTTGGGATGCTAGTAGTGTTCATTTCCGATGTGGGACTCGTGGGAGGGCCCTGAGGTTGACACGAGTCCTTTGATATTTCGGGCGGGGGCTTCGAGGTTGGATCTCTACAATCGGTAAGGGATGCCGATTGTAGACGAGCTGAGCCTGTAGCGGCTGTTTGCAGCTTGAGACAAGGCCATCGGTCGTCGATGCCGATTGTTCGAGGCCTTGGGTGCTTGGGTGAGCTTCTCTGATCCACGTGTCGTTGTATGAGTGGAGGGTCAGATATGGTACAAACAGGAGTCCCCCAAGTTACCGATTGAGAAGCTTCTCGGTTGGGGACTTGAATATGTCTTCGGCATTCTGACCCGGACTCAATGGTCTCGTTGTTGCCGATGGTGGTATGTAGTCCCCCAAGTGCCCGAGCGAGTGAGCTTGGGAAAGAGACGGTGTTTTGTACCGAAGGTCCTGAGGTGATTGAGAAATCAGCCAATGCGTTCCTGCCGTTCGGCACGAGAGGTGATTGAGAAATCAGTCAATGTGCGCCTGCCGTTCGGCACGAGAGGTGATTGAGAAATCAGCCAATGTGCGTCTGCCGTTCGGCACGAGAGGTGATTGAGAAATCAGCCAATGTGCGCCTCCGTTTAGCACGAGAGGTGATTGAGAAATCAGCCAATGTGCGCCTCCGTTCTCTAGTAGAGTTGATTGAGAAATCAGCCAATGTGCTTGAAGGTTGCTAGTTCTGCCACGTTTGGGGAAGTTGAAGCGCTCTGAGGTTGGGAAAGTTTGGGTGTCGCCATGCGGGACACGTGTCGGCATGGCTGTGAAGGGTCGCGTCGTTCCGTATTCCAATGTGTCGTTCGCTTCCCGATGGTAGATCGGCTTTATGACTGTGACGAGGAGGCGAGAGTTCGAATACTTGGAATTTTTGAGAGCAAAGAGAGCTTGTGAGAGGCGATTTCCGGCGACCTTGTGAAGGCTGAGTAGGCGATTTCCGGCAAGCGTGAACAAGGCGGAGGCGATTTCCGGCAAACTTGAACCACCGTGCAAACAAGGTATGTTGCCGTGATTTTCTATTTTTCCGAATCGAAGTGTTGAATTCGATGTGTTTTGGTTTGAACAACGTATGAATAAGCATGAACAAGTATGAACAAGCATGAACATAAGTGTTTAGGGGGTGGAATAGGAATTTGATTCTAGCATGGCACTTAGTTTCCCTTCGTATGTTGTTTGTAGATGTCAGATACCGAATCCGAGAGTAGGCGTAGTTCGAGGGCGTATGAGGACGAACCGTCTTCGGGGAGTTCGTCCGAGGGGAGGGTGGGTGCCGAATCTGAGATAGTAGAGGAGGCAGGAGTGCATGCCGAGGCTGTGGGCACTTCGACTAGAGATCCTGGAAATGGTGAGCCTTCGACCTCGGGTCGTGAGGCGGATGAGGGTGGTGTGTCCGTTGCCGCCCCTGGGGGAGGGGTGTTAAGGGTTGTCAGTGGGAGGCAACGGATTCCGATGGCGAAGCCGAAGGAAATATTGTTCGGCGTAGATGAGTTAGAGCCGAACACAATGACCGAGGCTCAGCTGCGAAGATTCGAGCAGAGTTCAATATTCCGGAAATCAGGAGGGATGCGAATTCCGGGGCCTTTGGAGTCGCTCAGTGAGAATGACAAGGGCGTAGTCTTCTTCACCGACGTGTTTAAACATGGCCTTCGGCTACCGTTGAAGCATTCGGTGCAGAAGATTTTGGCTGCGATCGGATATGCACGGGGGGTAGGATAATCCAAACTTTTGGATTACATTGCTCGGGACGATCACGGCGTTCAGCTGGCTGGCGAGGGAGAGCCGAGCTACGAACAGTTTGCCCAACTGTATAGTGTGACGAGGGCAAAGAGTACCGATGACGGGGGGTGGGTTCAGTCCAACTGCCCATCGGCAGGGCAGCGTGGGCACTTTGTGGTAGGGGTGCCGAGCTCTCAAAAGACGTGGCACAAGCGTCGGGTGATTGTCTCTGGTGACTGGGAATCGGCACCAGGAGTGATTGTCGAGAGGCGGATTCCTACGACCTTCCAGAAGTCGGTAGGATAGGACCTCCGTTCGCAGGATTATTATTATTTTTTTTTTTTTTTTGACCTCTGTTTGCCTTTGTATTTCAGGATCTTTGAAACGGCCTCCTGCACCGAATCAGAGAGGTTGAAGCAATCGAGAAGGTGAGGACAAAGATTGCCGAAGCAGATCGGTTCTTTAAGGAGTTGCTCTATTTTCGGAATCTGTTCAAGGCAGGCCTGATGGGTAAGGCGGAATTCGACCGAAGAGCAAAGGAAGAAAAGGAAGAAGAGGAAAGGCAGAGTAAGTGATGCCGTTCGGCGGGCAGGTAACTTCCGTTCCCCTTAATATCGTTGCTCTCCTAACTCGTGTTTGAATAGTGGAGGTGGGAGGCCTATGACTGAGGCGACTAGGCGACGTCTGGAGGGGCAATGGGCGTCGAAGCGGAAGAAGGTTCAGCCCCCAGGCCGAAGAAGAAGAAGGCTGCAGGAGAGGCCGAAGGGGCTTCGGCGGACGACCAGACGGTGGCGGATCGTCGGCGGGAGAAGAGGGTGGCCGAAGCTGAGGTAGTCCAGGAGATCCACCTTCAGGAACGGGCAAAAGGATGATCGAGGGGGCCCTCGATGCGACTCCGTTGCCGAAGCGGCCAAGGGGGCCGAATGAAGGGTCATCAGTTTCTAATTCCCGATGATGAAGAAGAGGGAGATGAGGGGCCGGTGAACATAGCTTGCCCTCGGAAAGCGGTGCCATTCATCAATTGCATGATCGATGGAGCTGTCGGAGATCGAGCAGTTGTCCGTGAAGACATTGCGTTCAGCAGACCGGACGCGCCTTCCGGCTTCAGGCTGCAGTAAGTGTTTAAGAGTTGTGATTGTACATGTCTATTTTGATTCGGCATGTATTAATGTTTCCCTTCGTGTTGCAGGCTGATATGGAAATGTGGCTCTGCGTGAAGCGAGCCGTAAACGCTGCCCGAACGGTACCAAAAAATTCGAGGAGAGGAGGGCCGTTCGAACCTTGCCGATGTTGGGAAGAAGCTCCAGGAGGCTGATCGGCACACCGAGGAAAATGCTGCCAAAATTGCAGAACTGGCATCTAAGCTTGCAGCGGCCGAATCGGAGGTGGTGGCTGCGCAGGAGGCTAAGGCGGCAGTGGAGGTAGCTATGGACGCGGCCGAACGGTCGCATGCGAAGGAGGTAGAGGATGCGAAGGTAAAGGCCGTTGCTGACTACCGACATCGGAAGAGTTCACGTTTCTGGTGGACAAAGAAGTCATGGAGCAATGTGACGACTTTGTCTACCGATTCAAACGGTATAATGCTGACAAGAAGCTGAACCTCAACTTCCTTCGGGATCCGCCACCGCTGCCAGAGGGCGTAACCGAAGAGATGGTGGAGGCTTACAATGGCGAGGATGCCGAACAGAGGAAGCCGATGACACCGAATCTAGCAGCGAGGAGAGAGAAGCCGAGACGGTCACGCGGAGCCGTCGACCGGTCCTGAGCCTGCGGGGGGTATCGCCGAAGCCGAGACAACCGATGCCGATCCGTCCTCTACTTAGAATTTGTCCTCGTTTTCTTTTGTTTTTGCATAATTTGGATTTGTAAAACAATATTTTTGAAAGATGCCGAACGGCATTTTGTTGAAACAGTTTGAAACATTTTGCCGAATCTAGATCTTAACTTTGTTTCGGTTTAATTTGTCGAACCCTATGTTCGTGTATATATGCATGCCATTGGTAAAACATTGAGAGTATAATACCGTTTCTGTTGAGCGAAGCCGTATGTATAGAATTGGGACTGTCCTGAAATAAACCGTTCACAAAGATAATCGACTGAAGATGACAACCGAAAGTGATAGCCGAAGGCGCGATCACTTGTAGTAGTATTTGAGATGCTCTATGTTCCAAGGGTGGCCGAGGGTCTGACCATCGGTACCACGCAAACGGTAAGTTCCCGGTCGGCAGATGGTGACGACCTCGTAAGGACCTTCCCAAGAGGGACCAAGTGTGCCATCGCTGGAGTCCTTGGTGGCGAGAGAGACTTTGCGTAGGACCCAGTCCCCCTACTTTAAACGATCGGCGTCTCGACGCGTGAGTTGTAGTAGCGAGAGGTCCGTTGTTTGTAAGCAGCGTCCGAAGCTGGGCCTGGGAACGGTGTTCAGCAATGAGGTCCAAGTTGAGCGTGAGCAGGTCTTCGTTTTGCTCTGGCGTGTAAGATGCCGTTCGGTATGACGGAGCGTGATTTTAAAGGGAGGCCCGAAATCGGCAGATGATGTTCTTCGTGATGATTGCGGTCGGGAGGCCGAATCGGCAGATGATGTTCTTCCAAACGAAATGCTCAACTCTTGCTGCGGTGATAGTTGCCAGGGCTTCGGCCTCGGTCCATTTCGTAAAGTAGTCGACAGCGACGATGGCGTACTGAGCTGTCCCTTTGCTTGGGGCATGGGGCCGATGAGATCTAAACCCCATTGAGCGAAGGGCCATGGGCTAACAATCGGCGTGATTGGTTCGGCAGGTAGTTTTGGAAAAGAGCCGAAGCGTTGGCATTGATCACACTTCTGGACGAGTGTGGTGGCATCGGTATGAAGGGTTGGCCAGTAATACCCTTGCCGAATGGTCTTGAAGGCCCAGAGACCGAGCGCCAGAATGGTCTCCACAAGCGCCCTCGTGAATCTCTCGTAAGACGTAGTTGCCCCCTCCTGCGGAGTCATGCACCGAAGCAGTGGTAAGGAATGACCACGCCGATAGAGAATCTGATTTAAGATTAAGTATCGTGCCGAACGCGGCGAAGAGTTTTGGCCTCAGCTTTGTCGGTCGGTAGCGTTCCACTCGAGAGGTAGGCGAGAATTGGATCCATCCAGCTTGGATCCTGCCGAACGGCATGTACTTCAGTTTCAGGAGTGCCTGCGCCGATCAAGAATTTCGATCGGCACGTGGCGGCCTACGTTGTCGTCAATTGCTGATGCCATGCGTGACAGTGCATCGGCATGGCTGTTCTCGGTCTGGGGGATCTGCGAACTTGACACGCGGCAAAGTGGTGGAGCAGTCGCGAGCGTGTGTCAGTAGGCAGCCATGGAGGTGTCCTTGGCTTCGAATTCGGTGCGTACCTGATTAACGACAAGTTGTGAATCGCTGCATATTTTCAGCGTCGAGCGCCCATTCCTTTGGCAAGCCGAAGGCCTGCCAGAGAGCTTCATATTCGGCTTCATTGTTGGAAGTGTGGAATTGGAATCGGATGGCGTACTCGATGGTAGTCTGAATCAGGGGCTTTTAGTACTAGACCAGCCCCGCTGCCCTTCTGGTTGGACGAACCATCTACATAGAGAGTCCAGACGGGAATCGACGACTAAAGCTCCCCTCAGTGGGTGGGCAGCTGATGTTGCCGAAGTCGATTCAGGGTCGGCATCATCTAGGTTGCGTTCGTCTGACGTAGTCATTTCAGAGATGAAATCGGCTACCGTTTGTCCCTTTTGGGAGGGCGAGGGTGATAGTGAATGTCGAATTCGCTGAGCTCAATTGCCCATTTCACCAGCCGACCTGACGTCTCCGGTCGTTGTAGTATCTGGCGTAAAGGCTGATTGGTGAGAACGGTAATGCCTGAGCTTGGAAATACGGTCGAAGCTTGCATGCTGAGAGGACGAGAGCGTAAGCCAGCTTTTCCAGCTTGGGGTACCGAATCTCGGCATCCTGCAAGGCGTGGCTAGTATAGAAGATTGGGAGCTCTGTGCCGTTCGGCTTGCGAATGAGTACGGAGCTCAATGCCGATCCTGATATTGATAGGTAGAGAATTAACTCTTCCGGGAAGATGGGTGGATAATAGGGGCGCTCTGCCCATATAGGCTTTGAGGTCTTGGAAAGCGCGGTCGCATTCGGCAGTCCAGGACAATCTGCCGTTTGCTCCCCTTGAGGGCTTTAAAGAAAGGGGCACGCGATCGGTAGCTTTTGATATAAAGCGAGCAAGAGCGGCGACACGCCCCGTGAGGCTCTGGATATCCTTCTGAGTCTTCGGAATCTGCATGTCGAGAGAGCTTTGATTTTCTCAGGGTTGGCTTCGATGCCCCGTTGGCTGATCATGAAGCCAAGGAATTTGCCCGAAGAGACGCCGAAGGCACATTTACTAGGGTTGAGCCGCATGTTGTACTTCTTGAGGACGCTGAACATGAGGGAGAGGTTGTGGAGGTGAGAATCGGCGTCTCTGCTCTTGACCAGCATGTCATCCACATAGACCTCCATCGAGGTGCCGATGAGTTCAGAGAAGATTTTGTTGACCAAGCGCTGGTAGGTTGCCCCAGGGTTCTTCAGGCCGAACGGCATGACATTGTAACAGGAGAGTCCTTTGTCGGTGATGAATGCCGTATGTTCGCGATCGGCAGGGCTCATAAATATTTGGTTGTACCCTCAGTATGCGTCCATGAAGCTGAGAAGCTCATGGCCTGCCGTGCGTCCACCATCTGGTCGATCCTTGGCAAAGGAAAACTGTCTTTGGGGCAAGCCTTGTTTAAATCGGTATAGTCTTGACACATTCTCCAGGCGCCGCCTGATTTCTTGACCAGGATCCGAATTGGCCAGCCAAATTGGGTAAGTGACCTCCTGGATGAAGCCGATTGTCGCAGTTTTTCCACCTCAATTCTCATTGCTTCATACCGTTCGGTGTCATAGGCCCGCCGTTTCTGCCTGATGGGTCTGAAAGTGGGGCAGATGCTGAGCTTGTGACTGATGACGCTCGGGGCGATGCCAGGCATGTCGTCGTACGACCAAGCGAAGACTTCCGTGTTGGCGCGTAAGAAGGCAATGAATTCGGTACGCAGTGTCCGGACTTAATGTGGTACCGATTCGAACCTCTCGGTCGGGTGCTGATTCGAGGGGGACAGATTCTAGGTCTTCAACGGGTTGTGCCTGCGGGGTGAGAGCCTCATCTCGGGGATCATCCGGTTTGTCCGCCCCCCTGCCGTTCGGCATAGTAATGTTGGCAGCCACCGAATATGCTTCGGGCGGCGTAGCTCGGTGCCGATTCCTTTGTCGCTGACACGTAACACGTCCGCGCACTCAACTGATCCCCTCGTACTTGGCCTACGCCAGCGTGGGTGGGGAACTGAGGAGGAGCATGTGTGGTGACAGCATGGCTTTCATTCTAGTGAGCGCGTCCTGCCGATGATGGCATTATACGTTGTTGGGCAATCGACTACTAAAAAGTGAGTGTAGATGACCGAACGCCTGGGAATGGTGCCGACCGCAAAGGAAGAAGGACACTGTCGATTGGTTCGATCACGTCACCAAAGAAGCTGAGGAGAGGGGTGATGTCTCTGTTAGATGCTGTTGATCTATGCCGATGGCATTAGAAGCGTCGCGAAGAGTACGTTGAAACGAACCGGTGTCGAATGAGGATTCGGCCTACATCGAAGTCCGAAATATCGGCTCGTATAATCATAGGATCGGAGTGGGGGAAGATGATGCCTCGTTCCTCTTCTTCGGAAAAGGTGATAGGTTCCCAACCGAGGATTTGTCGTTGCGTCCTCCCGTCACGCTGAGGATTTGGGGGTGCCGAACGGCACGGACATAATCCTTCACAGGTCGGCGCATGGATTCGGTGAGGGGAGCTCCGCCACTGATCATATTGATCTGTCGATTGGATGGTTTGTCCGATGGTGGTTTAGTGCTCAAGTACTCATCCAGCTTTCCGTCGTTAATGAGACGTTCGACAATTTTCCGAAGGGCGATACACGATTCGGTATCGTGGCCATTATCCTGGTGATATCGGCAGAATACACCGGTGTCCTTATCGTTTTGCCGAGGGAGTTTGCGATTGTTCGGCTTCGGTATCATTTCGCCTTCTGCGAGGAGAACATGCTCATAGGTGGTGTTGAGCAAAGTGAATATTTGTTCTGGCCGATTTCGCTTTGGATCTCCGAAGGCGTTTAGCCTGTCGGATTCTTTGCTCTTCTTGTTACTATCCTGCCGATCGTGGAAGTAGTCCTTTCGTTTGTTCGCGGCTAAAAAGCTGGGGCAAGGGATGCGGTTCGGTAGGGTGGCGGATCCGTCGTTCGATTTGCAGGGAAGCGGTCATAGCTTCGTGCCGAAGGTCGATCGGTGGGGACCGTTTTATCCTGGTGGAGCCGAACCTGATCCTTTGGAGTTGAAGTGTTCAGCCTTGGCGTGGATAGCTGCCTGCTTCATCAGCTCGGAGTAAGTGGTCCAATTGCCTCCTCTGGACCAGAGACCGAAACTGGGACGGCAGAAGGCCACTTTTGAAGGCACCGAAGGCTGCTCTATCGTCAGTTCTGGACATCGGGAGTATTCATGGCTAAACCTAGCCGCATATTCCCTCAGAGGCTCATCGTCTTGCTGCCGAACGGTATAGAGGTCATCGGCAGAGTACAGTCGATCGGTCTGAATCATGAAATGGTCGAGGAAGGTTTGCTTCAACTGATTAAAGAGTCAACCGTACCTGGCGCCATTCGATAGAACCAATTCAGAGTAGCTCGGGTCAGGGTGGAAGGGAATAGTAAACATTGGCCTTCGTCTGTCAACCCTTTGCAACCCAAGGCCGATTGGAAGGTATGAATGTGAGTAACGAGATCTTCCACCCCTGAGTAGAGAACGATATTCGAGAGTGCCTGAACCTCCTTCTCGTGTCTGAATGTCCTGATTCGACTGGTGAATGGCCCTGGCTGTACCGTTCCCCACGTTGGCGTCCGAGCCTGGTTCTGTTCCTCCTCAATGCGATTCATCTTCTGCAAGAGGAGACGAATGGTTGGGTCGGTAGAGGGAAGATCGTCTCGAAGGCTTCTTTTGCTTGGTTCCCTGTACGTTGGCCAACGTGGTGGTCTCGCCTTTCGTGGTCTGCCGTTCGGCTGGGACTTCTCTCGCAGCGTCCCGTGTATCGATCGTTACCCTGATCCGTTTGATGGCGCTCCTTTGGGTGTCCTGCCGATCGGTGGGAGATTGTGGTCCCGGCTGAAGTTGGAACATAATCTGATTCGTCCGTTTCTTCCAGACCGATCGCACCGTATCTTCGGCGTATGGGGGATTTTGGTCCAAGAGTCTCTAACTGCCGATCGTTGAGTTTTGCCCGGATCCGGATGGGGGAGGGCTGTCGTTCCTTGCGCTGCTCATCGATCCTATCGCGGCATCGGAGTAAACTCGATATTCGGGATGGCACTCCCTGGGGGAGGGTACGACAGTCTTCGGGAAGCGGTTGGTTTGTTTGCGGCCTGCTGTTTCCCTTTATCCTGAATGCTTGGCTTCCGTACGCTCTTAATCGACTTCTCCTGCCGAACCCGCATGGGTCGCTCCAAACCGTTCTGCAACGGGGTGGAATGTGTTTGCTGATCATGCAGTTGCCTCTGAGTGTCATCTAGTTTAGAAGCGAGGGTATTGTTGTGCTCCTGCATTCGTGCCATTTCCTCCTGGAGAGTCTCCATGCGAGCCTCCAGAGTGGTTGGTCGAGCGGGGGTCTCCGTTCGTGGCGTCTGAAGCAAGAGAGCTAGATTTGGCTCACTGCCGAGGCCGATGATGGGGCCATCGGCGGGGAGGGCCGAAGATGGATTCATCTTTTGGTCTCAGTGTTTGGAGTTTTGAGATATGGGTTAATCGATAAGCGATTCCCACGGACGGCGCCACCCGTTGGCACTAAAACTTGAACAGATAGAGATGAGTGCAACTTACAAGTGGTATGGATGATCAATAGATCGATTGAGTGTTGGATGCAGATTCTTCATGTCCTCGGATGCTGATCCTGAATAGAAGATGAGCGAAGCTCGTGAGGTCTATGGAACCGGTGTGGAACCAGCCTAAGACCCTCCGATGCCAAAGTAAGTTTGTTTATAGTAGCTCTTGCTGTTGACTATATAGAAGTATAAAAGTCAAGCTGAAAAGTCTTACCCCTTTGTTGATGGTGAAGGGGTGTATTTATAGATGGCATTTGGGATGCTAGTAGTGTTCATTTCCGATGTGGGACTCGTGGGAGGGCCCTGAGGTTGACACGAGTCCTTTGATATTTCGGGCGGGTGCTTCGAGGTTGGATCTCTACAATCGGTAAGGGATGCCGATTGTAGACGAGCTGAGCCTGAGCGGCTGTTTGCAGCTTGAGACAAGGCCATCGGTCGTCGATGCCGATTGTTCGAGGCCTTGGGTGCTTGGGTGAGCTTCTCTGATCCACGTGTCGTTGTATGAGTGGAGGGTCAGATATGGTACAAACAAAAATAAATACCGAACACTTAGAAACTAATTATTGTACCAACATCACTTTTAACAAAAAGTTTACCAAAAGTCAAACTAGTTTCTCTCATAGCAAATCTGACTGCGATTATTTTTACAGCACGGTAATGCCAAAATGGCCCTTAATTACACTTATGTAAGTCACTCTGTCTCATTTTGCCTTTTAGAAGTAGCTTCTCCGTCCCAACAAAAAAAAAAAAGTAGATTCTCCGTATTAGTTATCTCCCCATTATCAAGTCCATCAAGAAATTCGTATCTTCCTTGCATGTATGTTAAAAACAACAAAATAAAAATCTTTTATTTAAGAAATGTTAAAAAAAATATAGAATCAAAACAAGGGAATGCTTGTTCCGTATTTCATGTAAGAAGTGTTCATCTTATTTCAATTGAGTTTAATGTTGAGTTCTAAACCTTGGACCTCACGAACCCTACCAAGATACCATAGACTCTAGCCCAATGTGTGCTCTGGACCGGAAATGAGATATTGTTGGTTTTACCGGGAAGGAACAATCCCCTTTCATTTGTTTTTTTTTTTTACTTTCCTCTTAAAATAAGTATTAACATTTACTTTTCATATTGAAAGTCTTACAATATAGCATTTTCAGTTATTTACATAATAAAGTGCAATTAATCATTATTACATAAGATTTGAAGTATGTTCAAATTTTATTACATACTAAATAACAGAGTGGGGCGCATGCATATAATGCGTCTTATCTATGTTAAATAGGAGAGGTGTTACACAATATCATACATAAATGTGATTTCCCTTTTGGTTGCTGTGGAGAGGATGTGTAATATTGGTCCTGTTTCTTTTTTTGTTTTATTATATTACTCTTTAGGAGTTTGCTGTATTTTATTTTAATTCACATGAACTCGTTAGAGAGCATCTCCAACCGATATGTCAAAAGTGTTACATAGATATTTAACTACTAGAAATAACATCTCACATCACTCCAACTGAATTATCAAAGCTGATATGGAATGAAGGCTGCGTTACTTTTGACATCCCAAAAGCAAGATGTTAAATGAATATTTTATTATTTTTTTAAAGACAGCTGGTTGTTACTTTTTCTTCTTTATCTTGAATGATTTGATTGTTACAATAATTATTTATTTGACACATCGGGTGGAGTGTAAAATTGTGTAAATGTCAAATTGCCACATCAACCATCAAATTTAAATTTGAAGTTTGGTATTTGGGAGATGCTCTTAGGAGTTTGCTATGTTTTGTATTTTAATTTTCAGTTGAGATACAGATATGCCATTTATGTCGTTGCGCGGTGGATCTGTATTGTTAGTTTGAGTACGAGCGCTTCGGGCTGTTGAATCAGAGGTTTGAGTATTTGTTAGTTTAGGCGTAATTCTCTCTAGATCAAATGAACATGTTGTTGTGTTTGGTGACTGGAGATATTGTACCCATTTCGGCACGTTTGTGGCTTTGTACTTATTCTGTTTCTTCAATAAATACTTTTTTTATAAATAAAAAATGTGATTTCCTTAATGTAAATAACAATGTTTCTCAATGTGGGCTGTATTTATCCAAGTCATAAAAGCCTATTATACCTCAAGTGTTGCTAATTATTTTAAGCGGTTCTTAGATTTAGGTCCAAAATAATTAGTTGTCATTGGGTTTAGTCTGCGCGTTTTTGGTTTTAGATGTTGGTCATTTGACTTTTATTACTCTTTTTATTGTGTTGATTTTACTCTTTGAGGTAAATAAGGAAAACATTGAAAATCTAAATTTAATTATTTACTTGTAATTGAATTTTAGAATTTAAATTTTGAATTCTTTCATTCATAATATTTACCTAATATATGGGTAAAATACAAATTAATCAATGAAAGTAAAGACTCACATATTATACTAATCGATTAGGCAAGCACCCACATAAAATTATGTACCTAACATACAGGTAAATAGTGTTCTTATTAGCAACGAGAAAAACTTAGTGATAAATCGTGTTACTCATAAGTTATGAACATAAATTAGAATACTACCTATAAGTTAGGAACATAAATTAGAAGGCTACCTATAATTCAAATACAAAAATAGACAAATAAAATTGTGTGTTACCTATAAAAAAAAGTACATAAAATACTATTATTCATTGTCTAAAATATGAAGAAGAAAAAAACACACACACACATATATATACCTATGCAATAGGGAATAAGCAATAGGACAATACTATACCTTTATCATATGATGAACAAAAATAAAAATAATTACCTACAACTTTTCGAAGAAAACGAAAGGGAAAAGGAATCTTGTAACTGATCGGTGCATAATTACATATCATTTTGTATCCCTCTAACTTATAATTTGGTTATGTTTTTGAGTTAAACTTGTGCTTTTAATAAGTTTTGTGCTTGTTTCAGTGTTATAAGCTTGAGACTCACTAATTGCATTTTGGAGACAAGTTAGCTCAAAACGGTGTCTGCAAATCAGTTAACTTCACGGATTGGACTGTACTTGCTTAAGAAGAACCAGATAATGAGCCATAGATCATTGGAAAGATACGGAAGTCTATTTTCTGTAGAATTTTACGGTTCATGATTCCGAGTCTTCTAGAGAAAGTTATACATGTTTTGGCAACTTAAGGTCAAATTCCGAGTCTTCTAGAGAAAGTTATACAGCATCTGCATTATTGGGCCAAAAATCACATTTGAAGGCTTTCCCGATTTTTCCTTGAGTTGGGCTGCATATGCTTGGAAAGATAATTCAAAGAGCTTCAAGATACATATTTTTCCAGATTTTTCAAGATGAAGCCACAAGCTGGCTGCAATGCATTGTCATGCATGACATATGCATGATGAAGTGTTGTTGATTGTGGGAAAGTTTGGTGAAGCATATTCAATACCTATTTTTGAGTGGAATTTTGCAGCAGCCAAATGAATTAATTGAAGTTGAAGTGGATGATGCAACACTAAGCTTAATGACAAGAAGAATTGTTTTCAAATGCAATAGTGTGTTAGGTGAATTAAGTGTTGTAAGTTGGTGAAGTGAGTGTGGTTAGTGAACTCTATTGTATAATTCAGATTTTCACTTCCCCTAGGCCTATAAATAGGGAAGTTCTCTAAGCTTGTAATCACACCCCAAGGGGGGAGCTCTCAAACACTTCTCTAGAGCTCCATTCCCTTCTCTCCTTCAAATTCTCTTAGTTTCCCTTTATAGTTCTCAATTGTTGTAACAAGATGCTTGTACTAAATCTCAAACACTTCTCCTTTCTCTTCTTCTAAATTCTTCAAACACTATCTTCTCCATTCTCAAACACTTCCTAAACACCTCTCTATTCTCTTCCAAACATTCTCCAATTTCTCAAACACATGTCTCTTCCCTTCCAAAATCCCCAAGTTCTCACACATGTTCTTCCAAAATTCTCTAGTTTCTCAAACACATTCTCTTTCAAAGTTCTCCATGTTCTTGAACACTTCCCAAACATTCCTCCCTTCTCTTTCTAAAACACATCTCTCCAAGTTCACAAAAGTCTCCATGTTCTCAAACACTTCTCCTTCCTTTTCCAAATTCTCAAGTTCTCAAACACCTTTCTCTTTCTCTTCCAAAATCCTCAAGCTCTCAAACACTTTCTCTTCCAAATTCTCAACTTCTCAAATGTTGTACAAATCCTTTTTGCTTCTTTTGTTTTCATTTTTGTTTTGTGTAGGAAACTGAATTGGATCGTTCAATCACCAATCCCTGTGGAATCGACCTCGCACTTACATATGCTATACTACCGAACGGCTCGTGCACTTGCGAGTATCACAAGTTGAGGATGCAGCTGAATCCATTTTGGTGCAGCTGAATCTACGCAACAGTAACATGGAATGCTATGATCTTGGGTCATATTCAAAATCATTAGTAAGGAGGCTTTGGAACTATATGTTGCAATGTACAGAGTCAATTGACTGTACAAGATTAACATTCTCTACCATAGGGTATATATAAATGAAGAAAAGAAGAGGACAGAAGAAGAAATTGAGAAAGAAGAAGAACAAAAAAGAAAAACGTGCATGTAGTTAATAAGCTAAATTGAATGAGAAATTATATCTCCAAAATGATAAATAATCCTAAAAGTATGTGCAATAATAAAATCCACGCTAAAGAGGAATTTGCAGACGTCAAGGAAAAAAAAAAATTGAAGGTCCAACAGTTACATTCAAAATATAATTATTCCTTTAATTGTATATGATCAAATCTAATCATTAATGACCTATAAATCTTCATCTTACCCAATTTAGACAATGAGAATATAATATGAACAAAAAATTTGAATAGAAATAAGTTAAATACAAAAGTTTGAATCAACATGTTAAAAATGAAATGTACGTGACAAACTAATCAAAGAACTTGTATCAACAAACAATAATTCGAGGACTATACCCAAATTATTGTTTGGATTTTTGAACCTCTATCAACTTTTGTATTATTTTAAACAAAATAGTTGATAAATTGATCACACCGAATAATTCATTATAAATTTCGGAACATTTTTTGTAATTCTCATAATTTCTCGATGTGAATATTTTATGGATATTTTAACCAATATTTTCAAAGCTTAATTAAATTATTTCAGCCACAAGAATTCATTATTATACCATGCATTTGGATGATTGGCACCAATTTGACATAAGATGCCATATGATTTAATAAAAGAAGAAAAGTAGACCCCCCCCACTTAATTTATTTTGCAAACAGAAAGGCGGACCCACCCAAAGGAAAGTAGCTCCCACCCAGTCCAAGTCCCAACCGCAATGAACTCCCAGACAGCAATGTCCAAAAATTTCCTCCCAAATCAACGGTACAGATGTCGAAATTTAAAATGACGCAACACAGCGGGACACCAAGGTACTAGCAAGGGGCCATAGCGGTCCCACACCCTTCCCATCGGTGGCCACCGTTGGATCAAATCAGAAAGCATCGCCCTCAATGCTGATCACACACAGGGGGTTATAAATTCATTAACCAATTTTTTTTTTCATTAACTAATTTATTCACTCACCCAAACAAAATAACAAATCCACCACCCCCTCTCTCACTCTCATTTTATTTGTCAGAAAAAATGAAACTCAGAAATCTGAACGAGACCACTCTCTCTGTACTCTGTGTGTCGCTAAGGCAGTAGGAAGGGCGAGTTACTGAGTGAACCGAGCTGAGCCGAGCCGCATTGAGCTTAGCTACCTGCCTAAGTAGCCATGGCTGCAGCGCTGGAGTGCTGGTCGAGCCGAGCGAGTACGGATGAGGACATGGTGGAGCAGGTACTGATGCGGACGCAGGACAGATCGGAGGGGGCGACGTCGGCGCCGGAGAGCTCGGCAGGTGTCGGAGTGAAGGAGTCGTCGGCGATGCAGAAGAGGCTGCAGAAGCTGAGCCGGAACGTGTCCGAGGCTATCGCGTCGCTCAAGAACTCGCTGAATCTCGACTCGACAAGTGACTCGGCGACGGCGCCGTTTAACAAAATCGAGAGCTCTAGGAAGTTAGTGTGGGGTAGTGTTGTTCGGAACCTCACGCAGCTCTACCCTGGCAGTCAGCTCCCGGAGAAGCTCGTCTCCAACATTCGCAAGCATTACGATTCTTTGCCCCTCAGGTTTTGAAAGCTTTTAGTTTAGATTGAATCGTTTTTTAATCTATAGTTAGTTGCGAGTTTTTCTTGTTTGGTTTTGCAACATTTTTTCAGCAGCCAAACACACGATTTGGGCTGTGTTATTGCTGATTTTACTTATTTGGTGATGATGGTTTTTCTGTATGTGTTGAACAGTTATGCTCAGGCGGGATTCGAGATGAAAGAAGTGTTTCTTCATATAAAATTGATAGAGCAGGCATCAGTGGAGGACCATCCTGCCATGTTGATTCAAGAGGTGTCTGAAAATGAGACTCAGGGCTCTGTATTCAAGCTCACATTTGCTTGTAATTCTTCGATTTCATGGCCGGTGATGTCCAGTGCACTTGATAGTGAGTCGATTTGCTACAAGAAGATACAGATCTTTGAGAAGAAAGGGTGTACGATTGGAGTTGTTCTTCTTCTGGTCGAAGGCGGGGAAGAGAAGTTGTTCAGAAATCGGATTGAAATTGCTTTGAAGTCAGCCATAAAGAAGCCCAAACCTAGCACAGTGAAGCTCCCATTTGGACTATGTGGTTGTCAAGAAGAGAATACTAAGGGGAGAGAGGTGGGAGATATTGAAGAGGACATTGGTGAGCAAAATTATAGGAACGGAGTTGATATTTCTAGCCAAAAGATTCAGCTTCCCAACCCTCTACCCACCTCGTCATTCGTTGTATCCGTAGATGAATGGCAGACAGTACAATCTGGTGGGGATGAGATAGGGAAGTGGCTGTTGAACTCTGATAATATTGACTTTGTTGATCAGATTGGACCCAATTCATATAAGGGAGTTTACAAGGGGAAAAAGGTCGGAATTGAGAAGCTTAAAGGGTGTGACAAGGGAAATTCTTATGACTTTGAGCTCCGAAGAGATCTTTTGGAGCTCATGACATGTGGGAACAAGAACATTCTGCAGTTTTATGGCGTTTGCATTGATGAAAATCATGGGTTGTGCGTTGTGACAAAGTTGATGGAAGGTGGATCAGTATATGACATGATGCTTAAAAGCAAGAAGCTTCAGATTAAGGACATACGAAGGATTGCCATTGATGTAGCAGAGGGGATCAAGTTCATGAATGACCACGGTGTTGCATATAGAGACCTCAATACACAGCGTATCTTATTAGATCGACACGGGAATGCTTGCTTAGGTGACATGGGTATAGTAGCTGCTTGCAAAAGTGTTGGTGAGGCTACGGAGTATGAGACAGATGGATACAGGTGGCTAGCTCCCGAGGTTAGTACGATCCAATGAAGTAATAGATAATAGAGCTAGGACTCATCGAGGATCCTGGAATTTCAGAAGTTGAGCTAGCCCTTTAGACCACATTTTGCACAACTATAGCTATAGTGTCATTCCATGCATTTTCTACTTCAAACCAGTTAGATTGAGTTCTTCCATGGCTACAAACCTTTAATCCTGTCAAATTGCATCTTCAAAAGCTTTGGGGACAAACTTACATTGCTCCACATATACATTGCATACCCAATTGTGCCATAAACTAAATTCACTTCTGTTGCTGTTGTTCCAAGGACTTGCTGATAGGATCGAATTGCAGATAATATAGAGTATAGACATTATTTTGCTACTGCAACTTTACCTGCATAGAGCTTCCCAGCATGCAAGATCTGATTTCGTTTCTATGGATAAAATGTGTGTTAGGTTTCACCAGCACTCATAGTAGATTCAATGTATCAAATTCAACTTTTCAGGATCCGTCCATTTTGCATTTTCACTAAAGACACTTTATGTCACTTATCCCGACATAATTGTTTGAGCATGCCTAACATGTCTTCATAATTGTTGATACTTTACATTTCAATATACTGTTTACCTTTATCTTATCACTCCTCTCCCATAAAACTTTGCCTAACCACTTTTATGCATTCCACTAAATAAATCAGCTTAGCTGCAACCTTATAGTAGTGCTATTTTCAGCAATACAGGTATTATGTGCGGAGCCCACAAAATGGGGCTTTTAAGTATTTAGCATGATCATAATTCAAGGATTATAGCCTTTCCAGATCAATTTTCTGATGCCACTCTATAAACTCATGTTTTATCTAACTTTTATTAGCTTCTGATAATAATTGGATGCTGCTACAAACTCTGTGTATAAGATACTTGATGATGAAAATAAATTATTTTAAGGTTGTTTGTTTAGATTTGCTTTGATTTAGGTCAGGGGAAATGCGGATGCAAATCACTTAGAACAGAATGATTCATTTTTTTCTTTCGGCAAGTTTGGCCTCTTGGGACCACCTTTTGTCACTTTCACTTTTATATATTATCTACAGATCTGAATAACTCCAAAATGCTTGACAAATGCGGTATCTTTGTACATTAAAATAGAACTTAAACTTGAAGTTGTTCTTCCTTATAATATATTGTAGCTCGTCTGTGATTTGAAGTAATTGTATTCAAGCTGTTCAGCATAGTAGGTGGGATCTTTTATTCACCAAAGTTATGCCAGTTCTTCCTGGGGTTTATCTCATTATTTGTTATCTGAAGACTTAAAATAACAGATATGGTGTTTACTATTTGCTTTCGTCTTTTTGGTTGCACACAGATCATTGCTGGTGATCCAGAGAGTGTTAGTGAGACATGGATGAGTAATGTGTATAGTTTTGGGATGGTAATTTGGGAGATGGTGACTGGTGAGGCAGCCTATGCCGCATGTTCACCGGTCCAAGCAGCCGTTGGCATAGCCGCTTGTGGCCTTAGACCTGAGATCCCAAAGGACTGTCCACAAATGCTGAAGTCCTTGATGACCAAGTGCTGGAACAATAGCCCATCAAAGCGCCCTCAATTCTCTGAAATTTTGTCGACACTGCTGCGAACCAACAACAACAGTAATAGGTGAGCATCCTTGGCTACTTCTAGTATATCAATACTACTCATGTAAAAGTTAAAACTACCCCTACTTTGGGGAGTAATCCACGCTCAATGTAGATGCAGAAAAGCTTAATTATGTAGCTGAAATGAAGAAAAATCTTCTTTCATCTTCCAACGGAAAGAGATCTCTCTCTGATTCTATAAAAGAAAAGAAAAAAAGGGAAAAAAAAAATTGTATATTTTATTGTGTTCCTTTAGGATGTCTGTGTGTTATGATTTCGGTGGTGGGAATATTGAATTAATTTGCCTTGCCTCTGTCATCATGATTGATTAGGCTACGATTAACTTTATGTTTAATAATAGAACTTGAGAAAGTACGAGGGGCACGAGATTCTCTGTCGGGCCTAAGAGCTGTGTGAGAAGGTGATGGAACTTTTTTTTTTTTTGGTCAAAGGTGGTGATGGAACTTGGACGCTATCTTTTTTGTTATTTTTTCTCTCCCTGTAACGTTATTCATGTTATGTCCCAAAAGAAAAGAAAAGGTTGTCTTCTCTTTTATGAACTATCCGAGGGACCCAAGGGGGGTGTATGGACATCTTGTTTTTTTGGTCCCATGAAAGAAGAATCATCAGGGGAAATATCAATTAAGTATTCTTATATTGATAATAAAAAAATTGAAAGAAATGAAGGAAATTAATAGAAAAATTTGCAAATTTATAAAGAAATTTCAGGATATGTTTTATGTTGTGAGAATGTCCCTTATTGAAAAACTAGCAAACCTTAAAAGGGGGGCTTATAAAAAGTTGGACTACTGTCCCATTACTGATTGATTTTGGGGTGGAAGTTTAAGGATCGAGGCATGAGGTTTAGAGCACTCCTCATATCCAATATGAAGCACCTGATGTTGGCTAGCTGTTTCATTTTTTATTTTCTTGTCACATTTAAATGTATATAAAATTCATTTAATATATATATATAATTGTTTTGAAATGCACCAATATTTTCAAAATAGCCGTTGCGGGAAACTTTTTTAAAATAAAAAAAATCTAAAATGTCTATAAATTTCTTCAAAAAATTTCACATTTCATTCCACATTTCTTTAAACAATACATAGTAGTGTAATGTATGAAATATGGAGAATAGTCCTGCATCAGCATGGCTGGAGATGGAAAAATTTAACCATACACTATTTTTTAAAATAATAATATTTTAGAGTGCTAAATTATAGCCATTCATTTGGCTTATAGCCCCGATGACCTTACTGACAAACTAGCCGATGAAACGTCAACTCAACTGAGGTCGAGAAACTACCCGCTCTAAAAGGACAAGATACATCAAAGTGAGATTTCAGCTACGCAAAGAGTTACAAAATTTTAATAATGTAGTTTCCCAAACAAAATAAATTAAAATTAAAATTCTTACATATTATGCTATATATACACACATCAAGTATGACTCTTCTGAAACGAAAACATGAATTAATAATCAAGTGTTTTATCATAATAGAACATAGTATACTTTACGAATTTTATATATAAAAGCAGAATAATTTTGACATAAGCGTTCGTTTTAGTAAGCAAATTGAATCCTTGTATAATAAACATGTTTTACTCAAAGGCATTAATCATGATGTGTCTTTTATCTTTCTTCATTTTTCTCGAAAAGGTATTTGGAACAAACAGACCCCATGTTTTTGAGCATAAATGTTTCAATCCTGTAAAAATATCCAGCTAAAGCGTATTATCACCAAAATCTAAATACGTTATTAAGATGAGTATTATCTAAAGAAATTTCATTTTTTGGATACGGAAGTAAAGTCATCCATTACACATCTAAATCTATAGAAGAACAAAATACTTCCATATATGGGCTAGCACAATGTTGGAAGACTAGTCATGAAGCCATGGGTTTTGCATCATGCACAAGTTGTCTATATACAATAGGCTTAGAGATTCGTAGACGTTGTTCTCGCAATCAAGGAGTTATAATTCAGATGCAAATTTCTTTAGTGTAATTGACATGAATAATGGGGTTTATAAGATACATCCCAAACTCAATGATCAACCTGAGTTGATTAAATCTAATGTTCAGAAGTTGCTTACCTGATTAAGTTTTAAAGCTTCTGGTGGACTGTTGTATGCTCAGGGGACGTGAGTACTAGACAAAAACAATATTTATGCTTCGATTGAATGCACAATGGATCTTTCTAGTATATATTGTAAGAAGAGCTTTGATGTTGGAATAAGCGAACTTTTAGATCGCAGTTATAAAATGAGAGGTGAACGCACTATTTATGGAAGTTGTTACATCATATTTAAATTTTATCAATATTAATAGGTGTTATTTGTTTTGTAGAATATGTTTTTTTAATTTAAAGAATGCCAAGTCTCAAATTCATTCCAAAAATGGTGATAAACCATTCTCATCACAACGTTTGTAAATGCTAGTTATGATAATCAAACAATATTTTCAATTGGTTTTCTATGCTTAATTTCGGAAAAGTTATTTTCACAAATGGTTCATAGGTTCACAAAATTATCATCTTTGGTCTTTTATGTTTTCTTGTGACATGATTGGTCCTAGACAGAGGAGGGCACTCAAACTAGAAAACCAAGCTAAATTGGGCCCAAAAAAGGGAAAAACTGGGTTGTGACATGGTTGGTCATAGGTAGTGGAGGGCACTCAAACTAGAAAACCAAGCTATATTGGGCCCAAAAAAGGGAAAAAATGGGTTGACCAAAAATCAGATTGGACCAGTTTGGTATGATTCTAGTTTCGATTCTTGTAGTGAAAAAACCATACTGACCCGAATGCGTGTTTTTTAATTTTTTTAATAAAATAGTTAAGTGAAATGCTTAATTTCTAAGCCCATAACTAATTTTTCCCCAAATTTAACTCTAAATCACCTCTCTTTTCTAGGCCTAATAATCTTCATTTGCATGAAATTGGGCAATTTGTCAATTTTTAATCCTAAAAAATAAATTTTTTGTTGCATTTTGTAAAAAAACAAAAATTTTAATTAAAAAAAAATATGGTCCAAAACTAGAAACCAATCTGGTTGGTTTGGTCTTTTTATTTTTTCAATTTATTTATTTATTTTTTATGTCAAATTGGGCCAAATTGGTGGATTCAGTCCAATTCATGGTTTGGGGTTTTCAAATTGATCAGTTCACCTGAACTAAACTAGGGCATGTTTGGTAGGCTTCATTGGACTGGACTGTGTTAATTAGCACTAAAAACCCATGTTTGGTGAAATGAGGGACTAACTTAAATGAGATTAAATAGTCCAAACAATACAAAAAAATGCCTCACTCGCTCGTGCAATCCAGCGAGCCTGAAACTTGGTTCTCAAAATAGCGAGCTCGCTAAACATAACACGCGAGTCCGAGCCAACGCCTCTCTCTCTCTCGTTTCCTTCAACATCGAATCTGCTCTTTTTTATTTTATTTTTTATATATGTAAATCTGCTCTTCTTCAAAGTTGTACTCAGGCAAGTTTTTTTTAATCTCTCACTTTACATATCTCCCTTCACTCGTCTGCAAAACCCTGTAGCTCTCCACTCTCATTCTCTTCCAATTCCCCTTCGTCTTTAACTCAGAAAATGAAAATGGAGATGCCTTAGAAGATGCGCAGTTCGAGAGAGCGCAGTGGGTCTTCTTCTCAAGGAAGTCTCCAACAAGATCTATGCTTATTATCCATCTTACCGCAACAGTTGGCCTTAGAAGATGTCTTGATTCCAATTGTGTTTTGGGCATTTTGGTGTTTTTTAATTTTAATTTTGTGGTGTGGTAATTGGTTTGTGAAAAGTTGTGGTGTTGTTTTTCTCTTTGGAAAGAAAGACAGCGAGAGAGAGAGAGGAAGGCAGAGATGGGAAAGAAAGGGAGAGCGAGAGAGAGAGAGGAAGGAAGAGGAAAGAAGAGAGAATGAGTTTTTTTTTCTTTTGTAATTTTTTTTATAATTTAATAATTTCTATATTTTTTTTTCCACACATCAGCCCCAATTAAATATCCCTAATTAAATTTAAATATTTTTTAAGTCAAAATCCCCAATTAAATTTAAATATTACAAGAATTATTTTTTAGTCCAAACACAGCACCAAACATAGGTCTTCACTATTTTTATAATCCAGCTTCTTAGTCCAGACACAACACCAAACGTAGGTCAGGTACTTAATCCAGCTTAGGCCAATCCAAGCTAATCCAAGACAGTTCAGGACTTAGTCCAATCCATGGCAGTCTGTCGTACCAAACGACCCCTTAAATTGCTAAAATCCAAAAGGTTATGCCAAGGTAAATGAAACCCTAACCTTCCCCTTTATATTTTACTCACCAAACCACTAAGACCACAATGCTTCTTGTGTTAATGATGCATGATGAATATATTTAGAGATATTTAGTTATATACCCATTCTTAGCACTAAAACTAGAAATAAACCCTACACCATTTAATTTCTATAATTAAACCCCAAAAACACCCAAAATATGACAGTTGGCCATATTTTATTTAATTTTGATTATTAAATTACTTTGATGCCCTATTGAGTGTTTTGGGTTTTTTTATGAGGTATTAGGGTTGAGTTTGTTTTAAGAAATCAATGGCAGTTTTGTAATTTAAAAGAAGTTAAAAGTTTTTTTGTTATGTGGTAAATGAGCTTTGGGTGTGTTTCTAAAGTCCATTTCATATATGTTTTTTTTTATATTTATAATTTGGGCTCCTATGCTGGGTATAATAGTGAATCTCCCATATATTTAATACTTCCAATGAGCTAAAATTTAAATAAATATATATATAATTTTAACGGACACATATCCTCTTTGCCGCATCTACTCCAACATATCTGGCTATTTTTTTTTCTCTTCCATTGCTCTGTCTCTTCTCCTTTTTTTCTCCACCTCATCTCTTCTTCTCCTCCGCTCTTCTCTTGCCCTGCATTTGTGTCTTGCTTCACCAAGCCTCGCCGCCTCGCATTGCCTCACCTCATCGTGAAAAACGAAACGAAACCACACTAAACGGTTCGTCCAGTTAATCGAGGTCATCAGTTTTTTAGGTTGGTGGTTCAACGTCGGTTTTAGAATTTCCTCCAGGCAAGGCTCTTAGTTCGGTGTGCGGTTTTGGCTCAACACTGAACCAAATCAAACCGAGCTCACTCCTAGTTGGTCATTACGGTTACTCGCGTACGTCAAATTAGTCCATGCCTGTTAGGTTCCTACAAAATCCAGTTAAATGGTTGACATTGAACATAAGTGGCGTACATATGTCCAATAACATCACACCATGTGAATTCAATAAAAATATGTAATTTTAAAATTATCCCCTTCCCCCTTCCCATCTCTCTCTCCCCTATTCCTCTCTCTCGTTCCTGCACAACACACCACCCAAAATGTGCACGAGACACCAATCCAAAAGACGCGTATGAAGGCATTAGAGGCCAAAAAATTTCAAAAAAAAGAAGTCATTAAAGTTTCATACATTCCATAACAATAAAAATCCATTACTTTTGTAGAAAGGAGAAAATTTAATATTAAGGGAAATTTTTTAAGAAAGGATAAATGAAATCGATCTCGATGATGGGTCCAAGGTGGCTTGCAGCTAGGATGGCTGGGTTTGGGCCTAGTGGCTGATCCACAGAGGTGCAAGGAGGTGCAACACCTCCCCTCGTCGAAAAATGCATTGGATGTGCTGGAATTTGCACATCTACTTGTGCTCACTAAGTGTTCGATTAAAAGCTTCAAAGAGGCTATTTTGTTCCTGTTGTGTGAGACCTTGAATATCTGCCTTAGATTGTTGGTCGATCTCACGATCATGTAGGAGAAAACGGTTTGTCAATTGGACCCCCACAAACAAAGTTATAAATTTAAGAAGATTTTGAATTTTTTTCACTTAAGTTGTAGACTAAGTTGAAGAAGAAGACGATTGGTGTCACATCTCGGGATCGGCTCCGCCATAGCATGATATTGTTCGCTTTGAGCCCCTCTATTTGCCCTCACGGTTTTGTTTCTGGGAGCTCACGAGCAACTTCCCAGGAGGTCACCCATCCTGGGATTGCTCTAGCCCCAACTTGCTTAACTTCGAAGTTCCCATGACTCCGAAGTCAGTGAGCTCCTAAAAAGCTTCGTGTTAGATGGAGGTGGGCATGTACATATAAAGCACATTACCCCCTCTCCGTTGGTCGATGTTGGATCTTACAATTGGAGTGTGAGAAGCTAGAATCCTGTGCCTCCCAACTTTAATTCCTTTTTAATATGATCCTCTATCAAGGTGCCACGTGTCAAATTTTAGCTAGACTAACTTTAAAAATTCATTAAAAATTCTGAAGTGCTCCGAAAAATTCACTGAAAATTATCCAGAAATCGTAATCACATGTATTTTTATCTCGTGACCTCCAAATCACATGTACTTTGGGTTAGATGAATTAGTATTGATTTTGGTTAGATTAATAGATGATTTCATATGAATTTTGGTAGACTAATTGTGTAATTGACATGCATTTTGTTCATATTTGATATGAATTGTGGTAAATAATTGTGTAACCCATATTTTGTGCATATTAATTGATATACAAAATAGACTATAGTCAATTAGTCTTAGACGTAAAACTCTTATATATTTTAATTATGAATAACATTAGTATTGTTTAAATTGTAAGGTTATTTGGTTGTTAAAAAAAAATTGTTGACCTTTTAGCCTTCTTAATATTGCCCATTCCATGAAAAATTCCTAGATCCGCCACTTGGGCCACATGGGTCTCTGGTGGTTGATTGAGGGGGAAGGGTGCTAGGAGATGGGTCGGGGAGAGGCAGAGAGAGACAAACTCGAAGTGCAATTCTCGGGGGTCTAAACTAGAGGGAGCGGAGAGAGGAGGAGAGAGAGGCGAAGGGGTATAGAGATAGAGAGAAGTTGGAGGCTTTATGGATTAACTACATTTTACTCCCTTCAAGTTTAGTGTTATTATTGAAATGGGCCCAATGTTTCAATTTCATCAATATGAAACCCGTTAACTTACCTTCTGATTTTATGTTAACATGGTGACGTGACATGTAGGTATGTTTTTTTTTTAATGTTGAAGTGTAAGAGAAAACAATAAATAAAATGGCAATGGCATGTGTAATTTGACAACAATTTAACAGAAAATGAAACGGTGAAGTTGACGGAGACATAATTTGAATTTGGTCATATTTAAAAACATTAGGTTTCATGTTGATGAAATTGAAATCTCAGGGCCCATTTGATAATGACCCTAACCCTCGAGGAGTACAATGTAGTTAATCCTTTTTTGGCTTAATTTAATTTAATTTTTTAAATTGTTTTAAGGAATTTAAGTTTTAAACTTTTTATTTTTTGTGGTTAATCCATGTGGTGCAGTGTCATTGGTCATATGTGCTCCACTTACGTGCCGCAAAATCAATTTAACAAAATTTTGGACGAAACATAATGACATGGACTAATATATGTATGCAGTTAAGTATCAACTATGTCACCAACGGGGTCTAACTCAACGGAAAATGTCCTTGACATACATACCAGAGGTCTTAAGGTTCAAATCCCCACAACATCATAGTTTTGTGTGTGTGGGAGAATGACTAAGGGTGATAATTTTGTAAACCTCAATTTGTGAAAATAACCATTTTGGGAATAATAGAAGATATTCAAATTTTCAATATTACATTTAACAATTATTTATATTTATTTCATTATGCCTAAGCTGTAATTAACCATAATTATTATGCATTACACTTGTCGATTTATTGTAATGGTAAATATGGAAGTGTGACAATCGTACGTGTAAGATGGCTTATTTAAAAACACGCAGAGTTTCTGTATACATAACAAAGTATGATGATTTACACGGTAGAAGGCAGAAAACAAGCTGATGATTTGCATAAGAAGAGGAATGGCTCATTCCAAAAAAGAAACAAAACTATGATAATTTGCAACGGCTCTTTGCAGGAAACCAGCCAAAAGGAAGGCATAGTTCGACTATACTATGTCATACTGACTCAAGGCTTAAGGATAAAAGTCCTTTACAACTTTCAAATTTCCCTAATTTGAGCCCATAAATAACAACAATGTTCAGTTAAAAAATATCTTAACTTGTAAACTAGTGGTTTCATGTTCGATATAAACACTTCGGCATTTCCCTCTTCCTCTCTCAGCAGAAAGAGACAGTTGATAGTAGAGTACAGCACACCGGTCTTGACCAAAAAAGAGTACAGTACACCGGTAGCCTCCGTAAACAGCACCTGTCCTCAGCTCTCCAAAAGCCAAACCAAAACCCCTCGAAATTTCAAAATGAAAAAGAAGTGAAGTTCCATAAATACCCTTCGCGGGCACCACCTGACCACCTCCTCGTATAAAATCCCAAACCAAACTTCTCGATCTCTCTACCCCTCTCCAAAAATCAAACCCAAAATCTCAAGAAAAGCACAAAACCCACACAGCAAAAACCAGATTAATCAACCAATCCCACATCTCTCTCTCTCTCTCTCTCACTCAGAGATTCCAATCTTCTTCTTCTCACAGTCCTATTCGGTACGTTAATTATACCTCTCTCTCTCTCTCTCCCTCCCTTTTTTAATTACTCTCTTTCTTTGGTTTTTGTTGCTTTAGAATCAATCATGCTGAAGTTAGGGTTCAAGTTAGGGTTTTTCATGGTAGCTTCGGCGCCGATCCTTCTCGGATTGGCGTTTCGAACTTACTTCGGCGGCGGTGACGCCAATTCGCGTTTCTCGATTCTTTTTCTGGTTTTGAGTTTGGTCGTTTCGGTGATCATGGCGTTTTCTGGCGTTTTCAGCAGCTTACTGCACTATATGCTTCCAAGAAAGAGACCTAGTGAAGGAGTGGTTGTGGAAGAAGAAGAAGACGCCATTGTGAGCAAGAACAACAGCACCAGCTCCAGCTCAGCCGCAGCATCTTCTGTTAAGAAGCATCGGATCGGCAACTTCGTCGCTGAATCGACTGTCAACAGCAACAGCCTCATCAGCAATAACCACGGCATAGTTGAAAGGGACGTGCCAATCATGGCTTTGGGCCATTCCAACCCCTCCGATATCGACGAGGATCTGCACAGCCGGCAGCTCGCGGTCTATGGCCGCGAAACTATGCGGAGGCTCTTTGCATCGAATGTCCTTATCTCGGGGATTCAAGGCCTCGGCGCTGAGATTGGTATGAGTTTTGGCAACTCTCTGCTTGTTTGAGTTATCGTTTTCAATTGGGTTTGTAGTTAATGAGAGATAAATGAAAAGACAATGTTGAATTCTGCTGTTTAATTTCGCTTACCATGGTAAACAGTGTTGTGTATGTATTTATTTTCTTTTGCTGGTGTTTTTTTTTCTTCTCCAATGTGGACTTTTGCATGCAGCAAAGAACCTCATTCTTGCTGGTGTCAAGTCTTTGATGTTGCATGATGAAGGGAACGTGGAGCTATGGGATTTATCCAGTAATTTTGTATTTTCTGAGGATGATGTTGGCAAGAACAGAGCACTTGTTGCTGTTCAAAAGTTGCAGGAACTCAACAATGCTGTGGTTGTTCATACCTTGACAACCAAATTGGCCAAAGAACAGCTTGCTGATTTCCAGGTACATTTTTCTCTAGTTATTTACTGGTTGTTTAGTGTTATGCAAGTTATCAAGTTTATACTTTTGGGGCATGTTTGGGGGTCTATTTGAATCACAATTGCTGGACTGGGTTGTATTTAATTACTTAATGTCTGATTATGATGACCAAGTGCCTTCTTTGATGAATGAGGGAGGGTACGTAGATAGTGAATAATAATGTAATTTTAGCACATCTAAAGACTGATAGATGCAAGGACTAGTATTTTCATAGGCTATATATGAAACTTCCATTACCTAGAACTAGAAGGGTATTCATTTTTTATATGGAGAAAGGGAGGGGGAAAGGTATTTAAGCTATAGCTAGCATGAACTAGTCTCCTGAAGGTGACTTTCTAATTTTGTACTGCATCTATTTTATTGTCTGCCTGTTGGTTTCAATAACTTGCTTCTGTTGGGTTTTGATAGTGAACTATTTTTGCTTCTGTTGGTAGCATTTTAAGGTAATCTAGTTCTGATGATTTTCCTAAATATCTATTACAAACTGGTTGTATTAGCTCTGTAGAAATTGCAATTTATGTTCTAGTTATCAAACAAGTGTTAGATATTCAAAATTGTGAATCCTGCAAGTAATTATCTATTTTGCAGAAGGATTTAAAATTCAAGAGTGTATTTTTTCTAGTGTGGTCGTTTTATTTGGGTTTGTACAGGCATATACTTATTTTCTGTTGTTGTAGGCTGTTGTATTCACTGACATCAGTCTTGAGAAAGCCATTGAATTCAATGATTATTGTCATAATTATCAACCTCCAATCCCCTTCATTAAAACCGAAGCTAGAGGCCTCTTTGGTTCTGTGTTCTCTGACTTTGGACCCGAGTTCACTGTTTTTGATGTTGATGGGGAGGATCCACACACTGGTATTATTGCATCCATAAGCAATGACAACCCTACTCTAGTGTCATGTGTTGACGATGAAAGACTTGAGTTTCAGGATGGGGATCTTGTTGTGTTCTCAGAAGTTCATGGAATGACAGAACTAAATGATGGAAAGCCAAGGAAGATAAAGAATGCTAGGGCTTATTCATTTACTCTCGAGGAGGATACCACGGGTTTTGGTACCTATGAGAAGGGGGGTATTGTCACACAGGTGAAGCAACCCAAAGTCTTGAACTTTAAGCCGTTGAGAGAAGCACTCAATGATCCTGGCGATTTTCTTTTCAGTGATTTCTCCAAGTTTGATCGCCCACCTCTCCTACACTTGGCATTTCAAGCGCTGGACAAATTCGTGTCAGAGTCAGGGCGCTTCCCTATTCCTGGTTCAGAAGAGGATGCTCAGAAGCTTATATCTATTGCTAGTAACATTAATGAGAAACTGGGAGATGGGAGACTGGAAGATATTAATCCAAAACTTTTGCGGCACTTTGCTTTTGGTGCAAAGGCGGTACTAAACCCCATGGCTGCCATGTTTGGTGGTATTGTGGGTCAAGAGGTTGTAAAAGCTTGCTCTGGGAAGTTTCATCCACTCTTCCAGGTCAGTACACATTCTTGGTTTCACGTAGAAGTTAACCATTCTTTAGGAGCTAAGAATTATTTAGTGCCATGTTATTTTTCACTGCTGGTAGTAACCTAATGTTTAACTTGTTCCAACAGTTCTTCTACTTTGACTCAGTAGAATCACTTCCTACAGAGCCACTGCAGTCCAGTGATTTGAAACCATTAAATAGCCGTTATGATGCACAGATTTCAGTTTTTGGGTCCAAGCTACAGAAGAAACTGGAAGATTCCAAAGTATTTCTTGTTGGATCAGGGGCACTAGGATGTGAGTTATTAAAAAATTTGGCCCTGATGGGAGTTTCATGTAGCAACCATGGGAAGCTAACAGTCACTGATGATGATGTAATTGAGAAGAGTAACCTCAGTAGGCAGTTCCTCTTCCGTGATTGGAACATTGGGCAGGCCAAATCAACAGTTGCTGCTTCTGCGGCTGCATCAATAAATCCGTGTCTTAATGTTGAAGCCTTGCAGAATAGAGTTGGCCCTGAAACTGAGAATGTGTTTGATGATACCTTCTGGGAGAATTTAAGTGTTGTTATTAATGCGCTAGACAATGTCAATGCGAGGCTGTATGTTGATCAGAGGTGCTTATATTTTCAGAAAGCACTTCTTGAGTCAGGTACTCTTGGCGCAAAATGCAACACTCAGGTGGTTATTCCTCACCTAACAGAAAACTATGGTGCATCAAGAGACCCACCGGAGAAACAAGCACCCATGTGCACTGTGCACTCATTTCCACACAACATTGACCACTGCTTGACATGGGCTCGATCTGAGTTTGAGGGTTTGCTTGAGAAAACTCCAGCTGAAGTGAATGCATATTTATCCAAGCCAAGTGAATATGTCACTAACATGAGGAATGCTGGCGACGCACAGGCCAGGGATACCTTGGAGCGTGTTCTTGAGTGCCTTGATAGAGAAAGATGTGAGACATTCCAAGATTGCATTGGCTGGGCACGCCTGAAGTAAGTCCTTAGATAATAGACTTTATTATACATTTTTTCCTTTTGCCCCTCCTCTCTGTAATCATTAATTATTGTGATGGTTTGTTTCGATAATTCATGATGCCTGCTTTTGATGTACACAGGTTTGAAGATTATTTTTCCAACCGTGTGAAACAACTTATTTATACTTTTCCTGAAGATGCAACAACTAGTACTGGGGCTCCATTCTGGTCTGCCCCTAAGCGATTCCCCCATCCACTGCAGTTCTCAGCTGCTGATCCTGGTCACCTTCATTTTGTTATAGCAGCTGCCATACTAAGGGCAGAGACATTTGGGATTCCAATCCCTGATTGGGTTAGAAACACTAAGAAGGTGGCTGAAGCTGTTGAGAAAATGGAAGTCTCAGAATTTCAGCCTAAGAAAGATGCGAAAATAGTTACTGATGATGAGGCTACCAATTTAACTCCTCAATCTATAGATGATGCACAGGTCATTAATGAATTGATTATCAAGTTAGAGCATTGTCGAGAGAAACTCCCACCAGGGTTCAGAATGAAACCAATTCAATTTGAGAAGGTCATTCTCTCTCTCTTTCTCTCTCTGTACATATCTTTTCTGAGCTATCCTTCATTTAGACACTCATATATTCTATGGTTAAGTTGATTGATTTCGATCACTCTGATAATTGGTTGAGGTAATAAGTGTTAATGGTGGTTGATGGTTTTGAGTGATGCATGGGGAAGTTTCTTTATGTGACCTATAGTGGGGATGGGCTAAACTTAGATGTGGGATGTATCATTCTTCAAATTTTAATTCTAATTCATGCCTTCACTTGGAGTTCATTGTTTCGTTCTGTCCTACAAGTTGCCAATCACCTTAGGTTTTTTACACTTAGCTTGGGGAATTTGCAGGATGATGATACAAATTACCATATGGATCTGATAGCCGGGCTTGCCAATATGCGGGCTAGGAATTACAGCATTCCTGAGGTTGACAAGCTGAAAGCCAAGTTTATTGCTGGTAGGATTATCCCTGCAATTGCAACCACCACGGCAATGGCCACAGGACTTGTGTGCTTGGAGCTTTACAAGGTTTTGGATGGAGGCCACAAGCTAGAAGACTATAGAAACACATTTGCAAATCTAGCTCTACCTTTGTTCTCCATGGCTGAGCCAGTTCCACCCAAGGTCATCAAGCACCGTGACATGAGCTGGACCATCTGGGATAGGTGGATCCTGAGAGGCAATCCTACTCTGAGGGAACTTATTCAGTGGCTAAAGGACAAAGGACTGAAGGCTTATAGCATCTCATTTGAAAGTTGCCTGCTTTATAATACCATGTTTTCTCGACACCAAGACCGAATGGACAGGAAGATGGTTGATCTGGTTAGGGAAGTGGCAGGGGCAGAACTGCCTCCTTATCGTTGCCACTTTGATGTTGTTGTGGCTTGTGAGGATGAAGAGGAGAACGATATTGACATCCCTCTGGTATCCATTTACTTCCGTTAGGTTATGTTCTTGAATCTGCCGAGATTGTCGGTCTGTGATTTTAGGAAGAGAACTCTTGCGTGTTTAGGATATTTGACCTCAGACTTTCATTCCTGTGTTAATCGACGATGAGCACACAGTTGAACATTTTTATCCCAACTGTCTCATGTTCTACATGTATAATCTCTAAAAGTAAATCCCATTTAATAATAAATTTGCTTGTAATTTGCTGGCCGGATTTCCAGATAATCTTTTGCGACAGTTGATGTTTGAGTGTCACCTTCTTGGGTTTTTGCCTGTACACTTGCCACCAATTTAAACAGTAAAAACTAAAAACTGTCAATAAATGAGACTTCCATGCAATAGAATACCACTGTGGTGAACCCGGTGCTGGTAATTTTTTCTACTTCTGTAAAACGATGGTGGTATAACTGCCTGTGGATCATTTTGATTGTTGACAGTTTTTAATATATTTTTTACCTACTTCGTATTTATTTTTCCGATTTCATCATTCATCCTCTTTCTTACTTTTAAAAAAATAATCATCAGTTGTTGAAGTAATTTAGACTATCAGCTGTAAACCACATACTAATAAAAATAAAAGGAGGCCCGCACCACACCACAGCTAAACAAAGTCTTTCACCTTCACCATTTCTTTCATATATACTTATTACACTGCTGCCCTTCCATTGTAAGGTCCCAAAGGCAGTCTCACTTGGAAGGAACATGGTTGTTCAGAAACATAGACATCAGCATTATAATCACAGGACAATTAAAACTGGTCATCTCTTGCTCCATAATTGTTCTCACAGTAACTTCTCATGTATCAATGTCACCAATTTCTTTGATTTATATAAAATCCTATTAACAATTCAAGTACCAGAGACATCAAAGCTTTACATTGGTTCTTCTACATACAAATGTCAGCATGGACCACAAATTTGCCCAACCGCCTCATGTAATCCAGAAATGTGTGGCATCAGCTCTTATCAGCACCTTCATCAAATGCACCGGAGTTCACTACTCGGAAGTCCAGTTGCTTCTGATGCTTCAAGCGACGGCGTTCATCAAAACTTTCCCATCCTTCCGTCTGTGAAGATATTGCTGTTATATCATTAAATTTAACAAATTAGACTACTTGGCACAATGACATTTGATGCTAAAGTACACACCTGACGAAGAACATCCATGGTTATCTCTGTGTTGTGCAAATCAAGTGTTGTGAGCTGTAGGCACTTTTTGAATAGCGTAGAAGGAAGGGATTTCAAACCATTGTTGCTGAGACACAAAGACTGCACAAAAGTAAAAGTTTTGGAATGAATATCAGCCTGGAGATGAAGCACAAAATAGATGAGGTTGCTGCAATTCCTCTAAAAGAGCTCAAGAAAATTAGACTAAAATGATATTTTTACTACCTTCAAGTAAAAGTTTACTAAATTTCAAATTTTTGTGCGTGATTAATTGGCATAATAGGCAGTAGAAAGAGTCAAAAGTTTAGGATGGCACGATACAGTAACCATTAGGGTTTAGGCCAAGTACAGGGAAAAGGAATAGGCGGATGCTTGGGGTACAGAGGCAATGGCAGGCATCAACAGGATGAGCAGTGAAAAGCAGGTGCAATATGAATAAACTCTTATTTCCTACGTGGATAAGACAACCCTAACAACACAATGAAAATTAATCTTTGAAAAAAAAATGGAAAAAATATATTTTATTATGGGAAACGTAAACTGTGTAACCTCTCCAGAACCACCCTAACAAATTACAGTTCCATATCAAAACAAAGGAAGCTCTCTCTCTCTCTCTCTCTCTCTCTCTCTCTCAGGGGGTCAAAAAGGGAAGCTCTTAAACGTTCAAAGAGAATTTGAGTTTTTGAAGGAAAACAATAAAGAAATAGGGATAATAAAGTTCAAAACACTAGGAATTAGTATAGATCTTTAGTTGCCAAATGTCTCAGGCAACTCGGATAGAAGATTTGATGAAACATCAACCTGCACCATGCCAAAAGCAAGTCAGATAAATGGACAAATCTACCCAAAATGAAAAAAAACCCCAGCCCTCCCAAAAGAAATGAAGAAAAGGAAAACATTACTACCTCAATAAGACCAATACAGTCCCCTATGCACGTAGGCATGGTGCTTATCCTGGACACAGAGACAGACAGGTAAGTTTAATCAAGACACAAGCCATTGGTTATCAAACATAACTTGCATCTTTAAGAAGTAGTTACTTCATCAACATAGCATTAATGCATAAAGGGGAAAAACTTAACAACCTACAAAACATGTTTAAAAAAAAAAATCAAAATTTCCACTGAAACTAAATATCTTAGGTTCTGGATTTAAGACATAAAAGCATTTAGAGGAAAGAAAAGTAGATGTGAAATATTAAGTGCAGCTGCACGTCCACAATGTGAAATATATAAAATTTAAATCGATCATACCACATTAAGAAGAAAAGACATGCAAGGGAAGAAAAAAAAACAGATTTTGATTCTGTAATTCCCAATAAGAAAAAACATGTCCTTGCTTAAAGTACTTTCAAAATCACCTGTTATTGTTGACTTTCAGAACTTCAAGCTTAGTCAAAAGTCCTATTTCATTTGGGAGGCTAGACAATTTGTTGTTTGCAACGTGAAATTGCCTCAGTGATGTCAACAAGCCCAATGCAGGTGGCAAGGTCGTTAAACTGCATAAATTGTGCAATTCATCAAGCATCCAACATAATGTCAAGAAGTAGAAAATGAAAGCCACCCCAATTTAATGTGACATCGTAAAGCACAAAAGATACTCACTGGTTTTGGTCCAGAGACATAACAGTTAGAAACTTCAAAGATACTAGAGCTTCCCAGTTAATAGAATTGTCCAATATATCATTTGCAGAGAGGAACAATTTCTACAAAATGTAGAGAATGAAGTGAAACTACACATAAGTTATGGAAAGAATTTGATGAAGCTGGAGCGGAAATGCAAGAAAGAAACAGAGCTTTGTGTACCTGCAAGGAACTTAGACAGCCAATCTTGGCAGGTACCACTGGAATAGCATTATTGCTGAGTGCAATAACTCTTGCAGAAGTTCCACAAGCCCACACTTCATCAGGTATAGACTTTTCAAATTAAACCAACACGAATTTTCAACATTCGAAAACGTTAGGTCCTCTAAAATATTACTTGGAAACAATTATCAAAATCGACATTCCCCTGCTAAGAGATTCCCATGTGCTATGATTCTAAGTCCCAATTAATTGTCTGAAGGAAAAACAATTCTGCAAGGCATACTACTTCTGTTAACAACCTCAAAACTTGTCTACCAAGCCAAACAGATGTTACAGATAGATATCCATAATGTAAAATGTGATTAGAAAAATGCAAACAGTCCAAAAAGGGACAATCACCAAAGACTAGTTTCTTATACCCTCAAGTTGTAGTCACGGAGTCCAATAACCCCAGTAGCTTTCCATCGATCCAACCGGTTCTTATCAACAGAAACTTCTGTCTTTTCTTTTCCCAATGTAGTAGCATTGTTGGCTCTGGAAATGGGGCGTGTGGGAGCTTGTTTTAGGATGGGCCCGTCCTATTCAAACAAAAATTCCAGAAGTACAACATTATCAATAACGCATTTTCTATAACTCAACACTTCCAAAAACACATAAATCTCCACAGTTACTATAATCCAAAGTTTCATGAAATTTATGACCAACATTTTTACTCGAGAAAAAATAAATTAAAGATCTTTGTTTGATAAAATTGCTTTCTTCTCATTTATTTTCTCAACTGCCAAACAAGTGGGTTCTTCCATCTCCATCAAAATCAAATTCCCAATTCAAGTTCAGATTTCAAGAAAGCAAAAAGATAGAAAAGAATTGAGTTTTATCTACAATCAAGGGCGGACCTAAGCTTAGGCTGGAGTGGGCTCTAGCCTAGGGGAAGATTTATAAAGTATTGAACATGGTTTAAATGTTATAAGCTTTATTTCTACTCTAATAAATATTAGTCTACTCTTAAAACATATAGGAAATAATAACATCAATCCAAACCTATATAAATTTGCCGGAAAAATCATTATAAGTGCTTCAAATTGCCCCTTTGCTCAACTGATGTGCAGATTACATTATTTCTATTTTCAACATTTAAGTAAATGTCTTTATCCTTTTACTTTCATTTATTTTTATATTACTCCATTTACTTAAGTTTACAATGTAAATAAGGAAGTACCCCCAATTTGGATTCAAATAAAAATACTAGAAAATCAAATTCTCACCAAATCAAAATATGAAAAATCGGTTTTAGTGCAAAATACGATTTAGGCTAAAAATGATGGCTCATTAAGTCAATATATACTTCATATTAAAATCCCATAAAATCAAGTTTTCTTATTTGATGTGTAAGGAATAAAAGCCGCCAAAAATTATCTTGAGAAAATGAGTATTCCAAAAAACCATTTTTCATACTTAGTCAATATTGCACATCCGCTAAAAAAATTTCTGGATTCGCCAGTGGCTACACCCACAGAGAGCAAACATAAAAAAATTTCTTCTAGCCACCCAAAACGCCATATTTGAATCTTGAGAGCCAAGAGGAAATAGCTCTCCTCCTCTAAAAACTTTACCAACCTATCTTTAGTAGGTTCTTCAATCTTGGTAAGTTTTTTTATTTTATATATATTCAATTTCCAATTTTAATTGTTGTTGTTAAGTTTTTATGATTTAGGGTTAGGGTGAAAACTTTTGGAGACTATTGATATCAATTTTATTTTTGCAACTTGAATTATTAATTAGCATATATGATTTTTTAAAGTTGGACAATGTATTTGATTTGGTATTTATTTATATTTTGTACTTCTTTATGTTATATTTGCTTGTAATGTGGCCATGTTTGATTTATAAAATTTTATTTACATTTTTGTTTCAAGAGATAAAAAAAGGCTTATAATATATCTCCTCTATAAATATATATATATATATATATATTTAGCCTCCTCCTATAAAAATTCCTGGATCCGCCGTTGTCTACAATACCCCTTGATGCAAGCCCTGAGAAGCCATGAGCATGATCCTGGACCCATTAGCGACCTCAGACTCCTTCAGTGTCATTCCATCCACCAAAAGCTTCCCTATCACAAAATACCCAGAACCCAAAAATTAAAATAAAACTGAAAATGAAAAACTTGCCATTCATAATTCATTACAGCTCAGAGAAATTCAATCAAATTTTACAGAGGAGAAAAAGGAGACACCTTTGCAAATGAGCTTTTGGCCACGAGGGAGGACATTGGTGAGAGGTTGCAGAAGGGACTTGAGGTCTTTGATGGTTGAGTCCGGAGAAAGATTTGTGATGGGTATGGTTCTGCCACTGAACTTCACGCTGAGGCTTATGTTGGCTCCGCTATCCTCACCTCCGGTGACACTACTCTCCATTTCCTCTCTTTGCAAATTGCAGTGAGTTATTAGTGTTGGTCGTCTTCTTGGTAATTCTCTGTGGTGAATAATTTGCAGATTCTTCATTTTACGTCCGTATTTATATACGCACCCAAAAAATGAATAATTTGTGACAAAAGTCAGCTCCAAGTTAAGTACAAATTTTATGGGCCGAGAGGTCTGGGCCAGCCCGAAATGCAACCCAAATCCATTTCAACAATGTAGGAGTCTATCTAAACAAAAAGTTATGGGCATTTCGGTCCTTTGACACAAATGGTGTTCATTAAGAAGACAACGTTTTGGTTTGGCTTTGGTTAGGGCTTTCTTCTTCTTTTAACTCTGTGCATCATACTCTCTATTTCGGCTTCCTCCTCTCCGACGAGTGACGACTACAAGGGTTGAACGGTAAGTACTCAATTCTAACCAAAAGATTTCCATTATCTGCCTATGCGAAGGCTTCCTCCTCTCTTTTTATTTTCTTTTGGTTGGCTTCTTTTTAATATTTTGATGTCCTTACGAAAGTTAGGCAATTGTGTCTGTCAAAGGGAGCTGTGATATATTGAAGACAATGTTGAAGAATGAGTTGCTTTCGTACGTCAAGATGTGGGGTCGTCAGCCATGTCGTCTAAATATTAGTCAAGTTGACTATGTTGTTGTTTCTTTTCGGAGCGTGAGATTTTTGTCGTTAAAACTGAAGAAAGTGAAATTTTGAAAACTACAACCAAACCACAGCCCCCGGACAAGGATTGGTATTTGTACCTGAAACTTAAAGCCACGGAGGAAAACCTATGCCGTCTAAATATTAGTAACTTGTGCAAAAGGAGATCTGGCAAGGCTCCTAGGTTTGAAACTGTATTTGACGATCTTAGGGTTCCGGACGACAATGATTGGATGGAACTTGGGCCGGTGAAGGGCAAGAGGCCAGGGAGGCAAATGATTGTGGGTTCCAAATTCTATAGGGTGCAGGGTGAATTCGACAGCAGATTTTCTAAGACTCATAAAATCATTGACTACGAAGGCATGGGTTTTAAGTCAACTGTTGAATGCTATGATCTCACTCACGACAGCACAGATGAAGAATTTCCATTCATGCGCGTTTGTGACAAGGATGCCATTCCCAATTTGATTGATCCTAGGATCATACTTGGGAGCAAAATCTTGCTCAATCTGGAGCACAAAATCTATGTTCTTGCATTTCAAAATCAAAACTATAATGAGCGACACCTTTTTAAGGTTTTTGATCCCCTTTACCAATCCTGGAAAGATCTCCCTCATCCCTGTTCTTATTACTCTCGTTATGATGTTCATTTTGCTTGCGCCCACAAGCTCTTTTTTGTAAAAAATAATGGTGGCACATACATTTTTGACACTCAAAAAGAGAAATGGTCGGAATTAGAAAGCGAAGTCCTGAATCCTGAGATGTTTGAGGTTGTTGCAGAGTTTCAGGGTTTTCTCATTGCCTTGTCTCGCCACCGCAAAGAGTTTGTTACATGGATCAATCAAGGACGGAAATGGGGTCCCCCATAAGTATCGGGTGTTACATGAGCTTCGTGATGTTTTTTGTCCTTTCTTATATCCTGGATTTTGTTACCTTGGCCATCTTGACAGTGATGGTCGTATGTGGTTCGCTTATTCTTCCAATGCGTATCTCCGTGTAGCGGTGTTTCGGGTTTCCGTCTCAGAAGATTCTGTTGGCAATCTAGCCATCTCTGCAGATCTGGAGACTGCAGAGTATTATAATTTCAAGGATTATTGTCGATTAATAATCTACTCTGCTTTTGTTCTGTGTCATCATGTAAAGGACAATTTTAAGCCAAAAAACTTGTATGGGACTATCGTACCATATTATCATCAGAGTCATCATCATGGTACGTAGGGGCAAATATCTGCATCCTTGTGTTATTTGATGGATGGTTGATTCTTATGATGAGACCGACTTTTGTAGAACACGAAGGTTTTAACAATTATATCAAATGTTTGTTTCTTCTCTCAACATGATGCATTTATGTGGTACACATTGATTTAAAGAGTTCATTTTATTCATGTTTTTAAGCTTTTATATCTAAACCCCCATATGACGTTTCATGAGTCTGAGAAGAATGCTGAACTTTTAATTGCTTCAGATTCTCTAGTGCGGATGTCCGTACTTTCTTAATGTGCGGATTTGTTTGTTCGTTTTGCATTCATCTCGATATCCTTCTTTGCTGATCAGAATGGAAACCATACTCTGCCAATACCAGAAAGTGTTGTCTAGGTTGTTCTGCAGAAGCTTTTATTGGTGGCATATACAGCGCACCTGGAGGCTGCTTATGTGCTTCCAGGTCTTTTTTTTAAGAAAGAAAGATACACAAAACAAAATGGCAATGGCTTCCTTTCATTTGAATGAACGAATTCTGTAGCTTATTTCTGTAGCCCTTTGGGCTTCTTTTCCGTGTCTTGTTTGCTGGCGCTTGGATGTTTATTTATTTATTTTTTCTTGGGGTCTTGCCCAGTTTCCATGTTTGTAATATTGATCCCAAGAACGTACCATTAAGGAGTTGTTTTTTGACAGTGATTTTTGACAGCTCTGAGACTCTGGGGTTTGAACAGAAGAAATTGAACAAACAACAACAAATACATGTACCTTAATTGGGGCAACAAAACCTAAAGAGTCACCAGTTTTGGTTCAAAGATACTATTTCTTCCCAGTTAATAGAATTGTCCAATTTATCATTTGCAGCAAAATTTGAGAATGAATTATGGAAACAAGTGGTTTGTATACCTGCAAGGAATTACACAGCCAATCTTGGCAGGTACCTCCTGAATAGCATTATTGATGAGTTCAATAACTCTTGCAGAAGTTCAACACATACTTCAACATGTATGTTGACGCCAAAAGTGGTTCAGGACTTTGAGGGTCAACTTAGTGATTTTATGCCTTCGGTACTTTGATGGCCTGGCCTCGGGAGGGAGCACGATCTGCAATATGAGAAAAACGCTCGGTAAGACCAAGGGCACCGGTGTGGTACCGGCCAAAGGCTCTCCGATGCTTAAGTAAGTTCGGATTTAGTAAGATTAACTGACATATCAATTAGGCAGTATGCCGATCGTTCTGATTACCTCTGTTTTGGGGTAGTTGGCCTCCTTTATAGGCCTTGGGAGGTGTGCACTTTGTGTAGAATTTCGATGTGGGACTGTGGACGTTGATTGTGAGCATGCCACGTGCCCAGATGAGGGCGTTGCCCTAATGGACGGATCGGCAGTCTATGTGCCGAAGGTGACTTTTACCAAATACTATCGGATGGGGACTTGATTTCTTCTCGGCATGTACGGGATTGTTCTACCGTTCGGTAGCTCGTAAATGGGGGCGCTTGGCGCTTGGCCCTTGTCTCGTGCTGATTCACCCTACTGCCGTTCTTGAGCTTTCGTCTGAGTAAACCCAAAGGTCGCCATTTCGCGGACTGCCGTTCGGTAACGGGGGTACGAGGGAGGCGTTCCAAGGATATCCTTTCGATTGAGTGCTAACTTGGACAAATTTCATCGTCTTGTCGAGGTACGCGGGTTGGGAAAGGGGGACGATGGGGCAGAAGTGACGCCTCATCTTCCGTGCTTGCGCACTGTCAAAACGCCTTAGCCCATGGGCGACGCGTGGCACGTCACCTCACACGGAGCGACGCCATTAATGCGCCGTTTGGTTTCCCGAGGTGTACCATTCCAAATCCTCGCCCTATAAATAGGGGCAAGCGTCCGTGCGAGCTTCACTTTGCATTTGTGAGTGAAGCGAGAGCTCTGTCCCAGGCGTTTTCCAACGAGAGCGAACGGTAACCAAGGTGATTTCCGATAAGACCAATCGGTGTGTTAGGCGATTTTCGGCGAGACAAATGGTAGTCAGAGCGACTTCCCTCCAACTTGCAGTCCTTCTAAGGTACCGTTCGGCACTTTAGTAATTGTTTTTCATTTGTTTCGTACGCGTCCTTCCTTGGCTCGAGCTAGACTGAACTTGTCCAAGTGGGGTTTTTTTCGGTAGTCTAGTCGCCATAGGTAGTGATGTAGGAATCGAGGAGGTTAGTCTTCTTGCATGGCCCTTAATTTCCCTTTCTGTATTTTGTAGATGTCTGATAACCAGTCTCCGTACGAGAGTGAGACCAATGCATTCGATGATGAGTCATCGGACGGACAAGGGGACTCCCCAGCGAGGTCGGGAGTCTCGATGCCGAGAGTGAAGAAGATTCCAATGTGGAGGTCATCGGCGAGAGGATCCGTCTCTGTACCCCTCACGGCATCGGTAAGGGGTTGATGACTAGCCAGCCACAATCGTTGGCCGTGGTGTACCGAGATGGCTCCCACATAGGTTTGAGCCCGACCTCTGAGTCCCATGTGAAGGACTTTCAGGTTTCAGATCGACACACTGCTTACCGTTCGGAAGCGTCCCCTACCTACCGACCGGAAGCCTCCACCTCTGGTCGTGAAGAAGCCTTTGCCGAACCATCTTCCCAGCCGAGGGTAACCATAGTTAACCAGGGAAGACCCAGGGTGCCAATAGGGGTATCAAAGGAGAACCTCTTCGGCGTAGATTACCTAGAGCCCAATAAGGTAACCGTACAGGAGCTAGATAAGATTCGTCTTGAGTACGGTATCCCAGACTCGGTAGGGATGAGGATCCCGGGCCCCACCGAATCTCTCAGCAATCCGAAGGACGGTGAGGTCGCCTTTTTACGTCCGTCCTTCAGCATGGCGCCAATTGCCGTTGCAGCCTGCTGTTCAGAGAGGATCCTTGCCCAGATTGGGTATGCTCCTGGTCAGGACAACCCCAATTTTTGGGTGGCTCTGATGGGGGGTGATCACTGATTTCGGCCTTGCCGGGTAGGGAGAGCCTTCCTATGAGCAGTTCTCCCATCTGTACAGCATAACCAAGTCCAAGAAGACTGACCATGGAGGCTGGGTCCAGGCGAACTGCCTCAAGGCTCCGAATGCGGGCACTTCATCAGTTACACACCGACTTCCCAGGAAAACCTGGAGGAATCAGCGAGTGCCGCTTTCGGGTGATTGGGAATCGCCGCCTGGGACGCCCGTCCATTTTCATATCCCCACCACCTTCCAAATAGCCGGTAAGATACCTCCCTACCGTTCGGTAGGTCAGTTGATGTGTTTATTTCGGCAATTTTAACAGTTTCTTCTCTTTTTGCAGGCAAACTGAAGCAGCCGGGAGAGTGTATCCAGAATTCCTCTTTAACGATCCGAGATCCAGGCAGATTGACAGAGTGAGGTTGAGGGTTCCTGCCGAGAGAGTGTATCCAGAATTCCTCTTTACGGAGAACCTCATCAAAGCCCGTCTTGTCAGCCCTGCCGAAAATAAGTGTACTTGTATTCACTTTGTAGAGTCGATTTTTCTAGTCGCGTTCACTTACCAAATCTTTTTGTTTGTGTAGTGACCGATGCCAGGAAGTCTACCGAGACCAAGAAGATGACCGATTCTTCTCAAGCGGCGCCTACGATGGGACTTCAGGGCAAGAAGAAAAGTTGGCAGACGGAGCCCGCCTCGGCGCTAGTGGCGGCGGGGAGGAGGATACGGAGCACCATACCCCTGCCGAACGGCAGAGGGAGCAGAGTGCCGATGCACCAGCCGGGCGGGCTCCTGAGATCCCATCCGCGCCCAAGAGCGGGTAGAGCGTCGAGGCAGCTCCCTCCAAGTCTTCTGGGAAATGGCATGCAACCATGGATCTGGAGATGGAGACGACGCCTCAAGCGCGCTCGACAATAGGAGCAGCCGAGGGCTACCCTTGCTGTCGAGGATGAGGGCGGTCCCACCGAGCCTGTCACCCTTGCTTGCCCGTCGAAGACGGTTCAGCTTGCGAACCACATGATCCTTGATTCGCAAATGGAGCTGTCTGAGATAAATGAGCTTCCGAAGAGGCAGCTTCGGGACGAGGCGGGGAGTGCCTTTCGTCTCCAAGCTTCGGTAAGTTTCTTATTCTCTTCCCTCCTAGCTTCCGTTTGTCATGTCACTTCCTCACTTCGTTCCTTTGCAGGCATCCATGGATATGTGGTTCTGCGTGAAGCGGGCCATCGCCTTTGCCGAGCGCTCGAGGAAGCTGTTCAAGGATGGTCGGTCTAAGGTCGCTGAGGTAGGCAAAGCTCTTCTGAACCATGCAAACCTCACCAAGGACCTGCAGACTGCCGACAGGAGGTCAAGGCCTCGGAAGACAAGCTGGCCGAGATGAGGACGACCCTGGATGACGCGTTGGCAGCGGCGAGGAATGTCGAGGCAGCTAAGAATGCCGTGTAGGTGGCTCCTGGAGGAGTCTGAGCGAGCAAAGGCCACTGAGATCGAGGCTGCCGTTTGGGAGGGAGGAGGGGCCTACCCTTCTTCTGAAGAGTTCACTGCCCTTGTGGATAACGAGGTGGGCTTGGAGATGGCGGATCTGCCATACCGTTTCAAACAGGTATAATCTCGGGCAGAAGCTGAACCTCAACTTTGCTGCCGATCCTCTTCCCCTTCCCGAGGGCATAACTGAAGAGATGATCGAGGACTACGAGGGGGAGGTCGCCACCGAGGATGCCGCCGCTCCGAGGATCCTTCTGCCACCGAGGCTGGCGAGGGTGCCGTTTGAGCTTTGACTTGTAGTTTTTGATTTATTTTGTGCTTGCCATAAGGCGTATCTTCCGAACACCCTGATGCCGAGGGCATCTTTAACTTAAGTAACGTTTCCATTCAAACTTGTGTAATTTTACATTCATTTTTGTTTGATACTTGTCGTTTTTGTTATTACCGTGGGTTACGAATGACTTAGGATAATTATGGAAGAGGCCGTCGGCCATTAGTGATTCGGCGGGTTCGAGCCGATGGCTAAGGGTTAAAGTGACTGTGAGTACCGTAGACTTCAACTAGTTTATAAGTCGTGAAAATGCCGTAGGCAAATCCAGAGTCCTCTACTGCCGTTGGTTCGTACTTACTTGCGTTTCATTGCAAACTTTAAATTGTCGTAGGCAAGTTAGATGGACATCGGTAGTTGAAACACGAAGCCGCGATTTTCAATTGCCGTAGGCTTTCGCTGCATCCTATCTGCTGCGTTGGCTCACACATGATGAGGGTCTTCCCATCTGGTACCATCGGAGTCTGTATGTGCCGGATCTAAGGATGCCGATGACTTCATAAGGTCCCTCCTAGGAAGGTCCGAGGGTTCCTTCCGTTGGGTTTTTGGTTGCGAGTGAGACTTTGCCCATGACCCAGTCCCCAATTTCGAAGGAGCGGGGTCTGACCCTTGAGTCGTAGTACCGAGAGAAACACGCTTCTTGTACCCCTCATTTCGAAGGTTGGCTTGCGTTTGACGTTCTTCGATTAAGTCAAGGCTTAAAGTTAGTGCGGCCTCGTTCCTCTGGAGAGAGGTGTGCCATTCGGTAGGATGGCTCACCGATCTCTACGGGAACGACGGCTTCGAACCTGAAAGCGAGAGAGAAGGGTGTTTCGCCGGTGGAGGTTCGGTAGGATGTTTTGATGGCCCACAGAGCTTCCGGGAGCTTTGATGAGCACATAAACTATCACATTTATTATCCGTAAATATATTTGTTAGTAATTGATTTTCTTACAATTTTAGTTAATTAGGTTTGTTTTTCACTTTTGTACTTGCTTACATACCCATTACATAATTGATGATGATTTCATTATTTTATCTTAAGGTTGAAGAAGATCATTGGATGCTAGTAGGCAAATGGATGCAACAACCAATGAAACAAAAAGATGAAGAATTTGGAGAATGGAGTCATCAACACTATGAAATAAATAAAGGAAGCAAATTGGCAATTGGTTTGATGCATGGAGTGGATGAAGCAACAAACAAGATGGTGGCTTGAAGATGTGGAATCATGAACTATATTAAAATTGTGAGTTAAGCAAATGAAATGAAGGATGATGATAAGAGGTGCAACACTTAACCAAAAGAAAGGATTGAATAACAAAAGCAAGTAGAAGTGGAGCAACAATTGAAGAAAAGAAGAAATATTAAGATGAGGGTTACGGTTGTGCATTGAATGAGATGAGAATTTTAGATTTTAATATTTCCCTAGTTGTTGAGATTTAAGGCTATAAATAGGAAGCTCTACAAGCCTTCAAACCACACCAAGCTCACAACCTTCTCTTGAGCTCTCTCTCCTTCCTTCAATTCTTCTAGTTCTAAATTTCTGTTTTAGTTTTATTTTATGGGGAACTAACTCCCTAGCTAAGGTTAGGGAGAAAGCTTTTAATATAAGTGTGTAATTTTTATTAGTTTGATCCAAACTTAAGCTTTAATGTGATTTTGTAGTTTTTGTTCAAATGGAATTTGTAGTTTTCTTTTTAATTAATTGATGAATGTTTGATAATCTATTTCATGGGTTCAATCATGTTTTTCCCATTGTGTAGTAAAAACTTTCATGCTTTTAAAAGAGAAGAGAATTACTAAAGATTAATAGAATTTTGATGAAGATTATTTTTTGATAGTTTGTTGCCAATGGTACAAGTTATGCTTAGAATACTTCTAAAGGAAATTAAAAAGAGCTTTAATTAATTTGAACAACTACAATGGAAAATATTTTGTGGATCAAATTATTAAGAGTTGCATGCTTATGTTAAAAGTGGAAACCCAATGCCTTAGTGTTTTAATCAATTAAATTTTCTCTAAATCAAATCTTGCATAAATCTACCTTTCAATCATACTTGTTCTTTTTCATCTCTGTTATTTTCTTTACACTGCTCTCTGTGGATCCACGACACTGGACTTCCGAGCTACACTGCTATATGACACCTCCCTTGGGTTTTGAAAAGTGGTGCGAACAAGCTTCTCCGGCCAGGCGCCCTTGGCGTTGTTAAGCTGCCGTTTCAAAAGTTTCTTGATTATTTTGTTCACAGCTTCTACCTGACCGTTCACTGAGGGTGAGCCGAGAGGCGAAGAATAGGTTGATTTTGAGGAGAATGCAGAATTGCATGAAGAGTTCTGAATCGAATTGCCTGCCGTTGTCTGTTATGATGGCATATGGAATACCGAATCGGCAGCAAATGTGAGTCCAAACAAACTCTTCTATCCTCGCCGCTGTAATGGTGGCCAAAGCTTCGGCCTCCACCCATTTGGTGAAGTAATCCACGACCACGACTGCGTACTTAACCTGTCCCTTGCCTTGCGGCATGGGTCCGATTAGGTCGAGTCCCCATTTGGCGAATGGCCATGAGCTCACGATCGGTTTGAGTGGTTCGGCATGGGACGTGCTGGATGTTGCCGAAACGCTGGCATTTGTCGCACCTTTTGACCATCACGATCGTGTCCCGATGCATGGACGGCCAGTAATAGCCCTGCCAGAAGGCTTTGTGGGCCAGGGATTTGGAACCGGAGTGGTTGCCGCAAACACCGCTGTGGATCTCCCGAAGGACATACTCGCCTTGTTCTTCGGTGATGCATTTCATGTAGGGAGTTGTGTAGCCACGTTTGTACAGAATGTCGTTAATGACGATGTACCTTGCTGATCGGTAGCGCAGCTGCCTGGCCTTCGGCTTATCCTCTGGGAGTGTGCCGTTCGTCGAGGAGGCGTGTAGGGGTGCCATCCATGTGTTGTCATACCGTACGGTACATACCTCTACGGACGTGGTGCTTGGTTGGGCTAAGATCTCGACGGGGACCTTTCAGCATGGTGCTTGGTTGTTGATTACCGAAGCCAGTCGAGCTAATGCGTCGGCATGGCTGTTTTTTGACCTGGGTATATGCCGAATTTCATAGGCCTGAAACCTGAAGCAATAGATGTGTCGATGACAAGTAGGCTGTCATAGACACATCCTTTACCGTGAAATCGGCAGTGACCTGGTTTACGATGAGTTGTGAATCGATGTGGATGCTGACTTGCTTAGCCCCCATGCTCTTTGCTAGCCGAAGGCCGGCTAGAGGGCTTCGCACTCTGCTTCGTTAATCGACGTTCGGAAGCCAAATCTGATGGCATATTCCATCTTGGTTCAATCGGGTGTGGTGAGTACCAGGCCAGCTCCGCACCCTTGTTGGTTTGCCGAGCCGTTACGTGCAGGACCCCAGATAGGAACTGACTGGTCGAAGTGGCTACCGTTTGGTAGGCTTACCAGTGGAGGATTATCTCCAAGTTTCGATTCATTCGAAGGTGTTAGTTCGGAGATGAAGTCTGCTACGGCCTGACCTTTCTCGGGAGGTCTCGGGTTTGAACTGGACGTCGAACTCTCCCAACTCGATTGCCCATTTCACCAGCCTGCCGGACGTTTCTGGTTTTTGAAAAACTTGCCGAAGAGGCTGGTTGGTTAGGACGGTGATGGTGTGGGCCTAGAAATAGGGCCGCAACCTTCGGGCAGAGGTGACAAGAGCTAAAGCCAGCTGTTCGAGGGCGGGGTACTGAGACTCTGCACCTTGCAGGGCTTTGCCTGACGTAGAAAATCGGTAGTTCTGCCTTCTCGGGATCCGTATCAGGATCCTAGCTCGCAGGAGTGTGGGATACCGATAAGTACAAGAAAAGAATTTCCCCGGGAATTGGCTTTGATAACAAAGGTGCCCTGCCCATGTAGTCCTTCAAGTCTTGAAATGCCTTCTCGCATTCAGCATTCCACTCTATACGGTGTTTGCCCCATTTTAAGGCTTTGAAGAACTGTGCACACTTGTCTGTGGCCTTGGAGATGAAGCGAGTGATGGCTGACACTCGTCCGGTAAGGCTCTGGATGTCCTTTTGTGTCTTCGGCACCACCATGTCAATTATGGCTTTGATTTTATCGGGGTTTGCCTCGATACCCCTCTGGCTGATCATGAAACCGAGGAATCGCCCAGAGGATACGCCGAAGGCGCACTTCGTTGGGTTGAGTCTCATTCGGTAATCTTTTAAGATGCCGAACATGAAGGATAGGTTCTCCAGATGTTCCCTGCCGTTCGGCTCTTTACCAACATGTCATCCACATAGACCTCCATCGTGCTGCCGATCTGCTCGGTAAGATTCGGTTGACCAGTCTCTGGTAGGTTTCCCCCACATTCTTCAGGCCGAATGGCATGCAGACAGGCCTGGCGATGACGCATGTGTCGGCAAGGTGCATGAATATAGGCCTTTGTCGAGTGGCGTCCACCAGCTGATCGATGCGGGCAACGGGAAGCTATCCTTCGGGCAGGCCTTATTCAGGTCGGTATAGTCTTGACACATTCGTCATCCGCCCTTTGCCTTCCGAACCATCACGGAGTTTGCCAGCCAGCCCTGGGTATATGGCCTCCGGATGAAGCCTATGGTCATGAGTTTGTCCACTTCGCTCTTTATGGCTTCGTACCATTCGGCATCGTAGGATCGACGCTTTTGCTTGACAGGCTTAAGGGCGGGAGAGATGCTCAACTTGTGGCTGATGACGTCCGGGGAGATACCCGGCATGTCGTTGTAGGACCAGGCAAAGACCTCCGAATGCTGCCGAAGGAATTAGATGAACTTGGCCCGGAGGTTGGCGTCTAGCATGGTCCCGATCTTCACACTCTGGTCCAGCTGACATTCATCCAATGCCACGGTTTCGAAGTTCTCGGTAGGTTGTGCTACCGGGGTTAGTGTTTCTTCCCTGGGGTCGTCCACCAGATCATTGCCGTTCAGGAGGCCCTCGACTGTGAAGGTCTCTTTCTTCTTCTGAGGGCTGTGGACTTCAATGCCTTGTCATAGCAGTTCCGAGCACTCAGTTGATCACCTCGAATTGCCCCCCTGCCGTAACAGGTTGGGAACTTCATTAGTAGCATGTGGGGGGACAAGTGGGCTTTTATTGCCGTGAGTGCTGTTCGGCCAACTATGACGTTGTATGCTGTCGGGCAGTCCACCACAAGGAACTGGTCGTAGACCATGGTTCTTCTTGGGGCCATGCCGAAGGCGATTGGCAAGCTGACACTGCCGATTGGCTGGACCAGGTCTCCCGAAAAACTTAGGAGGGCGAGAGTTACCGATTGATTTGGCTATCATCTATTCCGAGCTCTTTAAATGCATCGACGAAGATGACGTTTACCGAACTGCCGGTATCGATCAAGATTCGGCCAACATCGAACTCTGGCGATCTCGGCTCGGATGATCATGGGGTCATCATGAGGGTAGAGGATCCCTTCTTCCTCTTCTTCGGAGAAAGTGATGGGCTCCCAACGTACCTTCGGCATCTTGGTGTGCCGGCTACTCTAATCCTGAGGACTTGGGGGTCCTGTGCCACCCTGACATACTGTTTCCTCGATCGGTTAGATGCTCATGCGATTCGCTGATAGTGCTGATCAAGTTGATTTGCCGACCGGCATTCGGCACTGCGCGCCTGTCGGGGTCTGGCTATGTACTAGTCTAGCTTGCCCTCTCGAATGAGTCTCTCGACGATTTTTCGAAGACTTATGCAGTCCTCGGTATTGTGACTGTTCTCGTTTTTCGTTCATCAGGATCCTGCTTCGTAAGAAGTGTTGAGCAGGGTGAAGATCTCTGTTCCCTAGTTGTGAACTGAGCAGCGGGGCTCGGTAGTTGTCCCTGCCGTTCCTGTTATAAATGTGCCCTAAGAGCCAATACATTTGATGTAATCTCTTTAGAATACATTTCGTATATGATATATAAAGGGCAAACTTATTTTGTTATCTTTTACATCGTGTAAAGAAACAAATGTCCAGGGTATGCTAAATAAAAGATAAAGTAATCTAAAGAAGATTAGATTTGGGAGACCTTTAATCTCTAACTGTAGTATCCCAAAATATTCCTAATCATAGGTTATCAAATGGGCATTGATAAACCGTCAAGATTAGCACATATTATGTATGCTCAATTGGGAGGATGGTTAGTCTCAAACCATTTGTGTAGTTGACACTAATACAAGTATGTGGGTGCTCATTAGTGAATGAGTACACTTAACGCGATCAACTGTAGTTCTCATATGGAGTATTTATCTACATGTCAAATGAGAACTCATAGTTGCAATAATGCAAATTAGTCCTTAGACCTGAGGCATCATGGTTGTCCTGTGATGCGTTATTGATATTTGATAGCTCTTAAAGGCAAGTCGTAAAAGATTTGTCTTAAGTGTTGTTGGGATCTCTTAATTCATCATAGGGGCATGTGAATGTACAATAAGGAATCTCTACTTTCGATAAAGAAGGAGAATGATTCAAGATGTGATTCAGTAAATCTTTGGCCAAAGTATTTTGAGCTTGATTTAGAAAGTTGTTCTTAATCATGTTCTTTTGAATCACATGAGGTTATAAATCATATTAGGGGTTTGACATAAACATTTGTACCCTAATAATATGATTTGAAACATTGTATAAGAGAAGGACCATATTGCATTGCAATTCCAACTGAATAGGCTCTTCATCTATTCTGGTTAGCTTGGGTAGCCTTGATATATTGCTAGATGTCACTCTTGGTTTGTGGAAGTCCTAGGATTGATTGTGATTGATCCAAATAAAGGAAGAATTAAAAAGGGGTTTTAATTCCAGTTGGTTAGAAAGAGTTCTAATATTTTCCCACTGCCTTCCTAATTAGAACCTAATGGATCGCACACCTTAAATGGTTAACTTTGAGTAATACAAATTTGAATGAGGAAATCAATTTGATTGATTTGATGTGGATGATTTACTATGTGTAAAAACGTATTTGGGCTCGGTAATAGTTAACAGGAAGCCCAAGGGCTTAAGACACCTAAATATTATGGTTTAAGTGTCATAAGGCCCAATTTCGGAAGCCCAATGGGGTTTGGCCGAAAATGCTTAAGTGAATGTGTATGAGAATTGTTTCCATAAGCTCATTGACACACAAACACAATCCAACATTAACCAAATGGGTTTGGGAGATCAAAGAGAGAAAAAAGAGAGTTTTCAAGAGTGAAATACTTTCATCTTTCAAAGTGGTTTAGATTGAAACCAATCTTGAGAATCCTGCACTAGCATCCAAGTATTCTCAAGATACTTCTTCTCATCTCAAGGTTCCATTAGTGTGGAGACTTAGAGGCCATATACTTTTGTGGCTCTCATGGAGGAGAAAGATCAATGATCAAAGATCAAAGAGGAGATCAACAAAGAGGAAATCATCAAGAGAAGACCAAACACAAATTGGTTCATATAATTGCTTCAAGGGTAATTAGATCTTATCCTTTTCTTTGAATTTTCATTTATGAAAAACATATCAATGTTCATGGCTTAAGATACTTGGAAGAAGTTTTGTTTTTGAATTTAAACAACCACCATAGACTTCCGCTGCGATTAATTTGATTAAATGCATGTTTAATATTCAAATGAACTTCGAAAAAATGTTTTGAAAATCCTACAGTTCCTGCCCTATTTCTTGGAATACTCCTTTCGATGACCTCCGGTATCCTGTCGCTTGTGGCTCTCGGGGTATTTGGAAGATTTTCCTCTAGGCGCAAACGGCGATTCCCGTTCCGTTGCCGATTGCTGGATAGGTTCATTCTGCCGAGCCGTGGGCTCGGCCTTCGCATTGAATTATTCGGCCTTTGCGTGAATTGCCGCCTGTTTCATCAGCTCATCGTATGTAAGCCAATTGCTGCTATGTACCAGATACCGAAAGTGTGAGGACCGAAGGCCACTTTTAAAGGCGTCGTAGGCTGCCCTATCATTGGTATCTGGGCATCTTGAGTACTCATGGCTGAAGCGTGCGGCATACTGCGCAGAGGCTCGTCGCCTCTTTGTCGGATGATGTACAAGTCATCGGCAGAGTACAATCTGTCCGTTTGAATCATGAAGTGGTTGAGGAAAATTTGGTTTAGCTCGTCAAAAGAGTCTACCGTTCCCGGCTCTAATCGGTAGAAACCGGTTCAAGCCTGCTTCCGTGAGCGAGGATGGGAACAGGAGACATTGCCCCTCGTCGCTGAGCCCCTTGCATCCTACGACAGACTGGAAGGAGTGAAGGTGCGTCAGGGGGTCCTCTACCCCAGTGTAGGATGAGTTGCGTAAAGGTTGTACGTCCCCGTCCTGTCGTGAGCGTTTTATACACTTAGTGAACGATCCTGGCCAAAGCCTCCCCTAGTTGGGCTCCTGAGAACGGGTCTGGTCATCCTCCATCTTTTGCACTCTCTGAAGGATGAGACAAATGACAGGGTCCCTATCAGGTATCTCCTCCGTGTTTTGGTGTACCGAATGCTGCCGAGACCCAACGGGGTTAGCCTCGGAGTACCTTGTCGGTGTTGCCGAACGGTAAGACGATGACCGGTTGGTAGAAGGGGCATACTCGCGATCGGTTTCAGCCGTTGATTCTATGCCTTGTATCCTTCGTATGGGGGACCTGCCCCCATATCCCTCAATCGTGGGTCGCTGAGGTAGGCGTTGCCTTTGCCCCCTTCTTACTCCTCTTACCCTTCTTCTGTCAAGGGGTACCTCCAGACTCCGGGTGGAGAGGGTGGCCTGAATGTTTTGCGTCCTGAGTAGTTAAACAATTGTTGTGTTTCGTCCACTTTGGTCGAAAGGAGGTTATTATGTTCCTGTAACTTAGCCATGTCCTGCCGAAGAGCCGTGACTTGAGCTAAGAGCTCGGCTTCGGTGGCGGTTTGGATTACAGGCGGACTGCCGGTTGGTGTGAAAGGGGGTGGTGCTGGGCTAGGTCCGATTTCCCTACCGAACGGTAACCCTTCTTGTGGTAAGAACGTATTTTTAGATGTGGGATAAAAGGGTCGATTGTTTATCGATTTCCCGGGACGGCGCCAAACTGTTGACGCCAAAAAGTGGTTCAGGACTTTGAGGGTCAACTTAGTGATTTTATGCCTTCGGTACCTTGATGGTCTCGGAAGGAGCGCGATCTGCAATATGAGAAAACGCTCGGTAAGACCTAGGGCACCGGTGTGGTACCGGCCGAAGGCTCTCCGATGCTTAAGTAAGTTCGTATTTAGTAAGATTAACTGACATATCAATTAGGCAGGTATGTCGATCATTCTGATTACCTCCGTTTTGGGGTAGTTGGCCTCCTTTATAGGCCTTGGGAGGTGTGCACTTTGTGTAGAATTTCGATATGAGACTGTGGACGTCGACTGTGAGCATGCCACGTGTCCCAGATGAGGGCGTTGCCCTAATGGACGGATCGGGCAGTCTATGTGCCGAAGGTGACTTTTACCAGATCCTGGGTGCGGAAGGCGACTTTGACCAGCCTGGGTTTTGTCCACGTGTCTTGCTTTCATTGGTTGTTTGTTCTGGTATAAACAATGTATAACATTATAAATTCACTACCAAAGTTTCTTATATATTCCTTTCAATTTCATTCTCACTGTTTTTTTTCTTCTTCTTAAGATGGCCCCAAAACTATCCCAAAGAGGTGCCAATTGGAAACACCACAAAGTTCCTTTCATTGTCATTCTCACCCTCATTTTTTAGTTTTAAATGTTTGTAAAAATAAATTACAATGACATGAACTAAAATTAAATCAGAAAAAGCTAACCATAAAAAATTAAGATTAAAACTTTTTATTTTTTTTTATATTTTTATAACAATTGATAAAGATAGAGTCTGATTTTTTTAATTATTTTTTTTATTTTATAGAAGTGATATTAGGGTGGGATTTGAACACATATCTTATAGCACACTGGTAACTTCCTCTTAATCACTTGAGCTACAAGCCCTTTACTAGGTTCTGAAATTTTAAGACTGCATGATTGGAAGAAAAAATTGTTTAGAACTTTTTGTACATATTCTTAATTGTATTTAGAAGGCCAAAATTAAAGCTTGGTACACTAAGATTGGAGATGGTCTAATGAGTATGACTTGCCCATCTGGCTCTTGCATACTTTATGTATGTCTGTTTTGCCATTAAAGTCATTAAACGTAGTTTAAGCTTGAACCCTCAATATATTTCGGAATTCAGAATTTTCAGAATCTTGAAATACGTTCCAATTCCAATTTTTTTTGGAAATTTTCAAATTTCGGAACTTTCAAATGACACAATTGATTTGCACTCACCAAAATTGGAAATTCTTAGATTGGATTTTCCAATCCAACTTGCACGCAGAACCATATCCATCACATAATTTTCTCTGGACTCACTGACGTGGCTTTTTATTGAACATTAGATTATTTATCAGGTCTGCAAGGCATACTACTTCTGTTAACAACCTCAATACTTGTGTACCAAGCCAAACAGACGTTACATACAGATATCCTCATAATGTAAAATGTGATTCGA